>MU616730.1:20971-48642 GCA_025201705.1 Dissophora ornata | reverse complement strand
CTTCTCTGTATTTCCTTGTTTCCACGAGCTTCTTTATTGCTGTTGTCGTTTTGGGGCTATCCACAAGAGGACGGGGTGAGAGTGATAGTTCGACGACTAACCAAGCTTTCCTCTTTTGAATACCGTAGCGCGTACCTGGGGTTCGTCCCGCGCGTTGAAGCGATACGTGGTCGCGAATCCGGTCCTATGGCTCTGATAGCCTGTAAGTCTATTGTTGATGCTTTAAATGTTACAACAACGAAGACATCGTTTGAGTAAGTCTAACCGTTGAGTTTGATCTTTTTCAGTAGGACCGTAAAACTTTGTGTGTCCGGAAACACACACTCAAGTGATGATTCGGGGCTGGGCATGAGAGTTTCGTCACTTCGGTGACGTAATTTTCGCGCCCATTGTCCTCGTTTCATATACATTCACAATAAACCATCGTTGTGCGTCATTGCTAGGGTTTATATATTACTCTATATAGTGTCAAATTGGGGTCCGTTCCTTGCTTCTAGTGCCCTCGACTGCGTCCCCTGTCCATTCAGTCTCGTAATCCTCGCCTGCCCTCTCGCCCTGCTGGAGTTGTTGCGGGGGGTGGCCACTGTTCTGAGAGATCAAGTACCATCGCCGCTTGCACTGTTCCCTCGACACGGCTGGGTTGGTACCCATCATGGATGAAATCTTGACCCAGTTGACCTTCTGGTGATTGGGGAAATGCAGCTGCACAAGTTCCTCGAGTCGTCTTGATAAGGGTTCTGTCCAAGTCATGGGGTAGCTTCGGTCGCCCCACGCCTCTGCCGAGTGCAACGATGGGATATCTGATCTGTGCCGTGCATGCCTAGTCATGTGCACTGCACATGCTTCATGTTCCATGGTGCGGCTGACCAGTTGCTGTTGTGTATCCTCCTCCATGCGGTCGCGCATAATGGCAGAAGAAAAGATATCCATGGCCTTGATCTCATTTTTTGAGACTTTTTGTCGACAAGAAGCCTGCTCTTGATGACAGTGCTTAGCTGCCTTCATAAAATCGAGCACGGTGCACGACTCCTTTGAGGCATATGAGCGTTGGAACGACCTAATCGATGGTGTCGAGTGATGTCGGCCATGATATACGCCACGGCCAAGTCGATGTCCCACACATTTGCGCTTCTGTTGCTCCGTTTCACGCGTTTCCAATAAGTTCCACATGATAGAAATGCTGCCGCGGGAACGCTCGGGCAAGTACTTTTCCTGAATCTGTCCCCAAGAGGGTCCAAACTCTTGGTACCCTTGCTTGAGCAAGGTGATTTCATCCTCTGAACCTATTCGACGACGCATGATCTCCCACTTGTTCTTGCACTGCTTGCGTGTGAACGAATTCCCTAGCTGAGAGGCAACCCAGGCCCAGTTGATACGATAGGCACCCGGGAAATACATCTCGATCAGATCCTTGAGATTTTCTGATTGCTCCTGGGTCCACACACGTACCGTGCGCTGTGGTCGAGCATCGATGGGTATGTGCTGGCGACGGTCATCTTGAAAATGGTGCTCATATCCATCTTCCTCATCGTCAAGTTCGTCGTCGTCTTCTGCTTCTGCAGGTCGTAGTTTAGGTATTTGCCATTTGAAAGGCACTTTGGTACGATCAAAGAGACTGGACATGTCTTCATGGGAGGATCGTGCACTTGGTGCAGCCGAGGAGGTGGCTGTGAGGGCAGGAGTAAGGATGGCCGCCTCGAGGTCCTCCTGACTCTGCTCTAGATTCACATCTCGACACACATCTGGGTCCTGATCTATGAGGTCGTCGTCTGAGTCAGGGAGCTCTGCATAGAGCCGCGTGTACTCCTCCTCAATCTCTGTCACGGTGCGATCTAGATTCATTCGCAATTTGACTTCTTGCCACTGCCCGTACAACTTTAGCCTTTCGACAGCGACATAGAGAGATTCTTGTTCGACGTTGGTCCATGGCCGGACGACAGACCTTCGCTTAGAGGAACGCTTTAAGCTTGTTGCTTGCTGCTCTACCTCAACCGAGCCATACTTGTTGTGGTTGCTGTTACTGCTATCACAAAGATTGGAAAACATGTCCATGAACGGATCTGGTTGGAGGGAAATTGTTGGCGAATGTCGTTTCTTGTGGTGAAGATAGGGTTTTGAGGATGCAGGTGCTCTAGAACCACTGGTAAAGAAGGAAGTCATTGATAAGAATCTTGACAAACGGGAGAAAGAAGAAAAAGCAAAGAGAGAGAGAACTTTATTGATGTCACGTAGCGGAAATGAGCAAATAAGACGAGGGTGTAGTGGATTGCAAAAGAGAGGCGACGGGGCAAGGGCCCATACCTTTCGTACTGACACCTCCTCGTTTCTGTGTTAAAAAAAGATGGGCAGAGGAAAATACAAAAAAAAAAAAAGTAAGGGACATCTCCTACGGAATAGCTGACGACGAAGACTGGGTCTGAGCAATAGGCCGTTAGCTGAAATTCACTTTCGCTGTTTACTCCTCATTGCAAGGGGAGAGGCAGATGTGGAACGAGGTGGGACGGGATGAATGTCACGACAAGCACAAGGGAGGAGAAGCTGATATTATAGAAAAGTGAGCATGCTATGGCAGCTTGGTGGCAACTGCATCATTACTAGCGTCTCTTTTCTGAAACGGAGAGTAGGAGTGCACGGAATAGCGAAGGGTTTGTAAAAAGGAGAGAGAACGAAGACAGCACTGACAAACACTTGCATGTTCTCTGCGGGGAATTGCCGCATCACCCCCTTTCGATGGTGTGCGGAGAGTATTCGCTCGCGGCCAACCATCCACCCCTTTTTGTCCACAGTTTCTTTGACTCCAAATGGTTCTACAGTGTCTCTTTGATATCTTTAGGGTAGCATGCCATTCGCCATGATTGATGCATCACGCCTCTCATTTTTGGCTGTCAGGGTACGACGAACCTTTCGCTCGCAGGATGACTCGTGAAGCTGCACGTCGAGGCTCGCACGCTCATGTCGATACTTTGTCTCCGCATGGTGTCCAGTGCCTTGATACAGTGCATGCGACGCTGACAGCAGGCAGACAGCCCTTGTAGATCTGCATGAATTAAAAAGGTTTGAACATCTTGCGGTCCACGTATGAATTACGTTGATCGATCGGGGTGCTTTCCCGGAAAGGAAACTATTTTGTTGTTTCCCTGAATCTTTGATCTGCCGATCCAGAGTTAGTACAATCGGGTTTCTCCTCTCTCCACACTTCGCTCTCTCTTTCTCTCTCTCTCACACACACTTCTCGATCTCCCTCTCTCCCTCTCTTTCTCTCTTTCTTTCTCTCTCTCTGTCGTCCTTCAAGCACTCTTCCCTCCAGTCATGAACGTTCCCGTGGACAACTTGGACTTGTGCCCGCGTCTCGCCGGGCAAGACCCCTCGCACACCACCGCAAGCAATCCTGGCCCCTCGTCGTTACCCTCGCCGCTGCCCTTTTCCGACACATCCACAATGGACTCTCCGGTAGAGCAAGCTCCACTCCCACAGCAGCAGCGGGAAGAACACAACCAAGAACAGCAATCATTAGTACCTTCAGCAATCCCGCTTTCCTATTCTACGCTACTGCCTCCCACGTCATTCTCATATCGTCAGATCTCTCCCGATATACTCCTTCCTATGCCCACTCAGCGACTGTTGCCAGTCTCTGCTCTAACGGCTAGTCCTGGTGTCGCTGCATCCCCTTCCACACAGGCGATGGACGTCTGGGTCCAGCAGATTCAGCAACTACACCAGCTCCATCACTATCAACAGCATCAGCTGCTTAGCTCAACTCTTCTCGGCAATACCCAAGAGGGTACAGGAACGCTGCAAGAGGCTCCTGCTGCAACGTGTCGAACTCGTTCCTTCGAGAGATCTGCCTCTCCTTCTTCTGCAACCTCACCGTCAGAGGCCGGCAAAAACAGTACAGCCTTTCAATCACCTTCTGCGGAAGATGATGAAGCTATGGACAGTGACTCGGATGATCAACTCAATGGCGAGTCTTGCTCTCAAAAACCAAGCACCGGCAGTCCTGAAAAAAAGATGACTAGCAAGGAGCGCAAGAAACTTCGAAATAAGCTATCCGCTCGTAACTTTCGTGTGAGGAGAAAAGGTAGGATGGGATCTGTGTCACTTCTACCTTGTTGCAACCGCATCCAGTTGATAGGAGGATGGTGTCGATGGAAGCTACTCATAACGACATTCATGCCGCTGACTTTTTTTTAATTACAAATAGAATATATCACCACCTTGGAAGACCAGATTAAAGAAGCACATCGGGAAACGACCAATGTGCAACGACGCCTCATTCAATCGGAACTCAACTGCCAATTGTTGCGACAGCAATTGGAGACTACCCAACTTTCTCAATCCCTTCTCGCAACTTTACGTGCGTCAATGGAAAATGCCAATACACTCACCTGCCTCCTGAACCCTAGTACACCCAGTACAGAGTCGTTCCCTGGCATCGGCGCAACTGCAGCTGTTGTCTCTTCCACCAACAACGCCGGCAACAGTATTATTGCCTCTGCCGCACAGTCCATGTCACAAATTCAACAACTGACTGCATCCCCGAGCACACAGCCTGTTGGTAGTGATATCAGTAACAGCGACGGTAGCTTGTTGCCAGCTTCCGCTCAGGAATCTGACCTTTCTACTCCTACGCCGTCAAATATGGCTAGTGCGTCATCCCAGCCGTTCGTATTTTATGACGACTGGGAACTAGACATCAATAGAGCAGAGATACCAGAGTGTATTGTCAGTTTCAAGGACGAGTCGTTTAAACGAGACGCCTGTCATACCCTTCTCGATCAATATGAAGCTGAAAAACTTGTAGCCAATACGGAGAAAAAATTAGCGCAGACATATAACGTCATACCCAACGATGGATTGCAAGTTGCAGTCAGTGGTAGAAGCATCGAAGAAGCCCTTCTTCAGACTGTGGTGTACATGCTGATGGCCCATATGATGACGTCTCTTTTCGAATTCGCGAGGTCTCTACAGGTCAAGACGGAGGATCCAGGCGGACAAGAAAATACCAGCGGCAAATCCTCGGATTGGCGTGAATCACGGATCCGGAAGTTCTTGCTGTCCAAACACGATCCTCGTTCGGCGTCCCAAAAGGCAAACAAAACCGAAGCTGCTCGAGAGATGGGGGTGGATGTCGCAGTCAAGACATCGGACTTGCACAAGATGAATTACTTTGCCTATCACTATAACCGCATGCGGATGAAGCTACAAGAGACCTTTGAAAAAGAAAGACCACAGGATCTAGCCGAGTACAAGGAAAAACAATGCGCATGCACGAATCGTGTAAAGACGCTGCTTAGGTCGACCGCATAACACAATAAGAATAAACAACAGCAATCCATCACGGACCACATCGAAAGCATCCGCTGTTGAGGGCGTTCGTTTGCACTGTGCTGCACTGTATGTACGTCTTTTCAACGACCGTTCAGACCAGGGCAAGAACGCCGTCGAGGGGAACCTATCCTTTCGCTGCAAGGAGGGGTCTTTACAAAAGGTTGGGATTAGCGTGAGAAAGTAAAATGAAGGATGAGGCTCCGAAATAGAATACAATGCGGACATTACATCGGACTGGGAGTACAACCAAGAGATGAATGAGCCAAGTCCGTGCTGCATCTAAAATGTGTCTGTGGGGGTAGGATGTCCCTGTTCGTTCTCCGTCGTATGTGGATGCAGTCGATCTCTGTCTCACTCTCTCTCCATCGGAAGAGTCCGGGCAGAACCGCGTCTGCAATGAACGTGGCGTGATGGACGATCGATGGGTTGATGGAGGTGCAGTTCCCGACTCGAGCTGCACTCTGGGCGGCTCTTTCTCACATGTGTGTGTGTATAAATACAAACAGTGTTTTGACAAACAAAGACAATGTTTATTTTTGTGTGGGTGTGTTGTGCAGTATGCAGTTTATTCGTTTATTCAGACATTATTCAGACACGACACCAGCGTGGAGTGTATCCGTGGGCATCAATCGAAGGGATAGTTAGTGTAGTCTGTATTCATATACATGTGTGCATTTGGTTTATTCAGTGCGTGAGTCACTCTATTTCCTTGGCTGGGAAATATCCCAATGGACTGGCCGTTCAACTGTATTTTATTTTTTGGCGAGAGAGCCACAGACCGGTACTGCACTAACATCGATCTCAGGATTGATCTCGGTTTCGGGCTCGGTCTCGATCCCGCCGCGTCCCCTTGAAATAAACTCTTTCTCCTTGGCCAAAGACGCACCACAAACGCGTCTGGCTTGTTGGCCGTGCCCCACCTTTTGCTGCCCTCTACCACAAATCATAAGGCGCGATCCTGGACCAATCCTTGCTCGGCCAGGCGACTGTTACGCTTGCGTTATTATTCGTCATTCGCCATGGCTACGCGCGTTGGCCCAGCGAGGGCTTTGTAGGGGACGGGCCAAAGCGGATTGTTGGGGAGAGACAACCAGCGTGTCCCCCCTGTCTTGAATGCTCAAGCGGCTCGTTCTTTAAACCAGCGCTCATAGTTTACTTTGACAGACATCCATGCATACAGTACACCATATTGAGGAGCGGGATTTTGTACCAGCACAGGCGGCATCGCTCGCTTCTTCATTTTCGTGCCCTTCCTGTAATTCCCGGTCTTGGAAGCTACCGACGTCAAAGGGATCCAATACACACATGTTTCACGCGCAGGACATGGATGTAGCGCCCAATGGGTACACAATGCAAAGCCAAGGAGAGACAACGAGTGTATGAGTGGAAGAGGGGGGAAACCTGTTGTTGGACATCAAGACAATGGGACGCGAGGTGGTGCGGATGGGGTGTCTGCGAACTGGTTTTGGGCGTGGCAAGAAAAGCGTGTCAAGGAGTTCCTTGTGGTTGGACAAGCAGAAAAATAAAAGTGTCTGGCCTGTTCAGCTGTTGCATAAAGTTCATTTCTTTTCTTTCTGCTTCTCTTTTCTTTCCTCTCTTCTTCACTCCCGCAGCCTCGAAATAAACATATCACCCCCTCTCTTCCCCCCTCTCTGCCAGACTTCACAATCCTAGTGTTGCTTGCACCTCATCTCTCTTTTCGATCCCGCATCATACAATTGTCCTTTCCCTTTTGAACCGTCGCTCCCCAAGTAATCGCCAAAGAGAACTAGGAACAGACCCTTGCCGTCCATGGTCCATCACGAGCAGGAATACTCGGTCGATACGATCCGCCGATCGACGACCGGCCACCCCGATGACGTCCTCAAGAAGGTCCTGGTTGCCAACCGTGGCGAGATTGCCATCCGTGTCTTCCGCTCTGCGCACGAGCTTGCGATGAAGACCGTCGCGCTGTTCTCGTACGAGGACAGACTCTCGATGCATCGCTACAAGGTAAATGGTGATTCCCCCCCCCTCAGCGCAAAGAGAGCAGGCGGGGATGTGCAATCACGCCATGGAACACAAAAGGAGGGGGCGAAAGGAAGGGACATGCAGTGACCTAATGTAGCCCAATGCACTGAATGCGGGGTTAGAGTTTCTATTTTACCTTTTGGTCTGTTCCTTTTGCGAGAAGTCTCCTTTTGCTGTGACTGGTGCCCCTCGCATATGATATGAGACGACACTTTTCTCCAGTGTTGTCATCACCCATTATTACTGATTGATTTAATCTATTGGTTATACTATACTTTTATGTTTATTTTTTTGTGATGGGTCATACTTTGTCGCACTCCATCAATCTCGCCGATATGGTTATTGTTTTTTTTCTTGATAAACTTGGTCGTGGACGACTCAATCAGACACGAGATAGTGGTATCAGCAAAGGTGGACGCCCAACCTAATGTTCTTCCTGGAGTCTATCTCTGCTATCTCTGATGTTGGAGCAAGATCAGAACAAAAAAGGCCCTGTGGGAATTTTCTCTTCCAAAAAAAGGGCGCTGGGTTTTTGGTATCGATTGCATTGATCACGCACGCACTTCTTTTTTGTTGTTTCTTCTCTCGGCCAGTGTTCCTTTTTGGAGATAAAGAGACAGAGATACCAATAAAAGAGAGAGAGAGAGAGAGAGAGAGATTAATCTCGGATTCTTCAGTCAGGGCCATTATCAGAGCCATTATCAAGGCCATTATCATTATCATCGTATCACCATCGCCATCCGATCCAATCGGCCCTACCTTATCGTCGCAAGATAGCAATCCAACCAAGGCACCTGACTAATACTGACCGCAACTGGATGTTTGTCCTCCCTACCCACTCTCACATAGGCCGATGAAGGATATCAGATCGGAGACCCATCAAAGTTCACACCCGTGGGAGCATACCTCGCGCAGGACGAGATTATCCGCATCGCCAAGCTGCACGATGTCTCAATGATCCACCCCGGCTACGGATTCCTCAGTGAAAATGCTTCGTTCGCCCAAAAGTGCGCTGACAACGGCATTGCATTTGTTGGACCAGATGCACATGTGATCGAGGCGTTGGGTGACAAGACAAAGGCTCGCAATATTGGTATGTCCCCCCCTAACCTCGGCATTCTTCATAAAGTCATGACTATCAGCAATGTCTAGTAACACTAGAACGTTTGATTCCACGAATAGCCATTGCTGCTGGTGTTCCAATCGTCCCCGGTACCCCCGGTCCAATTGCGTCGATCAAGGACGCCGAAGCTTTCGTCAAAGGTAAATAGACGCGCATTTTATGCAAGGCAAGTTCACTAGAAATAGTTCTACCTTGTTCGCTCACAGTCTTGTCTCTCGCTTTTCAGAATATGGCTTCCCGGTTATTATCAAAGCCGCGATGGGCGGTGGTGGACGAGGTATGCGTGTCGTTCGCTCCCAGTCTGAATTCGCAGAGGGATTCGAGCGTGCTACCTCGGAAGCCAAGCAAGCCTTTGGTGACGGCACCGTCTTCATTGAGCGTTTCTTGGACAAGCCTCGTCACATTGAGGTCCAGCTGCTGGCTGATAGTGCTGGCAACGTTGTCCATCTCTTTGAGCGTGATTGCTCGGTTCAGCGTCGTCACCAAAAGGTCGTTGAAATTGCACCTGCTAAATCGCTCACACCCTCTGTCAGAGATGCAATCTTGAATGATGCTATCAAACTTGCAAAGTTCGTCAAGTACAAGAACGCTGGAACGGCCGAGTTCTTGGTCGATCAGTATGATCGCCACTACTTTATCGAGATCAACCCTCGTATCCAGGTCGAGCACACAATCACTGGTATGGACGATTGTAACTGGATATCATATCGCAATGCGATGAATACCCATAGCGATTTTATTAACATGTCCGTGTTTTTCCATGCCTGCTATAGAGGAGATCACTGGAATTGATATCGTTGCTGCGCAGATTCAGATCGCTGCTGGTATCCTCCTGCCCGAACTCGGACTTACCCAGGACAAGATCCAGATCCGTGGATTTGCCATCCAGTGCCGTGTCACAACCGAGGACCCTTCCCAAAACTTCCAGCCCGACACTGGCAGGATCGAGGTTTACAGATCCGCTGGTGGAAACGGTGTTCGTCTGGATGGTGGCCAAGGATTTGTCGGTGCTGTGATCACACCCCACTATGATTCGTTGCTGGTCAAAGTTACATGCTCTGGAGCGACATATGAGCTTGCGAGACGCAAGGTTGTCCGTGCTCTGGTTGAGTTCCGTATCCGTGGTGTCAAGACCAACATTCCCTTTGTTCAACGCCTCATCACGCATGAGACCTTCATCCAGGGCAAGTGCTGGACAACCTTTATCGACGACACTCCTGGCCTGTTCAACCTCGTCAGGCAGCTCAACCGTGCTCAGAAGCTTTTGGCTTATCTCGGAGATGTGGCTGTCAATGGACCTAGTATCGCTGGTCAGATTGTAAGTGACTACATCGATAATCTGAGTGCTCTGTTTGTAGCCCAATTCTTGTTTTTTAAAGATTACGGCCTGATTCACACTTTACATGTTGCTACATACTATAGGGTGAGCCACTTCTGAAGACAGAGCTGCTGATCCCCACCCTGTCCAGCAAGGAAGACTCGACCCAGGTTTTGGATGTTATTACCCCTCCTACAACAGGATGGCGCAAGATCTTTGTGGAGCAGGGTCCTGAGGCCTTTGCCAAGGCTGTTCGCGCTTATCCCGGCGTTTTGATCACCGATACCACCTGGAGAGATGCTCACCAAAGTATATTGGCTACCCGTGTCCGTACTATCGGTAAGTCCGACACTTGAATTCGTTTGTTGTGCCTCCTCAATGTTACACCAGTAATACTTGAGCTAACAGCTTACGTCACTTTACGCTATCAATCTTTGATAGATCTCCTCAACATTGCACCAACGACCGCATTCGCTCTGTCCAATGCCTATTCGCTCGAGATGTGGGGTGGAGCTACATTCGATGTGGCCATGCGCTTCTTGTACGAAGATCCTTGGGATCGTCTGACACAGCTGCGCAAGCTTGTCCCCAACATTCCCTTCCAGATGTTGTTCCGTGGCGCTAACGCTGTCGGATACACCAGCTACCCCGACAATGTCATCTTTGACTTTTGCGCCAAGGCTGTTCAGAGCGGAATGGATATCTTCCGTATCTTTGACAGCTTGAACTACATCGACAACATGCGCCTGGGTATTCAGGCCGTTAAGGCTGCTGGCGGTATCGTCGAGGCAGCTGTCTGCTATACTGGAGATGTCTCAGATCCCAAGCGCACCAAGCACAACTTGGATTACTACCTCAACTTTGTTCAGGAGCTGGTCAATGAAGGCATCCATGTTCTTGCTATCAAGGATATGGCTGGTCTCTTGAAGCCCACTGCCGCCACCATTCTTGTTGGCGCCATTCGCAAACGTTTCCCTGACCTGCCCATTCATGTCCACACCCACGACACTGCTGGTACTGGAGTTGCATCCATGTTGGCTGCTGCCGCT
This sequence comes from Dissophora ornata, assembly GCA_025201705.1. Lineage (NCBI taxonomy): Eukaryota > Fungi > Mortierellomycota > Mortierellomycetes > Mortierellales > Mortierellaceae > Dissophora > Dissophora ornata. The sequence goes on along the minus strand of MU616730.1, from coordinate 37,814 downwards.
GCTGGTGCTGATGTTATCGATCTGGCTGTGGATGTCATGTCTGGTGTGACCTCTCAGCCATCTATGGGAGCCGTCGTTGCTGCATTGGAACACACTGAACTTGGCACTGGTATTCGCCAGGAAGATGTGATCGCCATCAACAGCTACTGGGAGCAGGCTCGCTTGCTGTACTCTGGATTCGAGGCAAATGTTCGCGCTGCTGACTCGGGTGTGTACCAACATGAGATGCCCGGCGGCCAGTACACCAACCTGATGTTCCAGGCTCAGCAGCTTGGATTGGGCACTCAATGGAACGAGATCAAGAAGGCATATATCGAGGCTAATCAACTGTGTGGTGACATCGTCAAGGTGACGCCTTCGTCCAAGGTTGTGGGAGATTTGGCACAGTTCATGGTATCGAACTCGTTGAACGGAGATGACGTCAAGGTGAAGGCTGCATCGTTGAACTTCCCTACTAGCGTGGTCGAATTTTTCCAGGGTTACCTCGGACAGCCCTATGGTGGATTCCCCGAGCCTTTGAGAACGGCCATCATTCGCGGACTGCCTCGCATTAACGGCCGTCCAGGTGCAGACATGGGCAAGTTTGACCTTGTAGGACTGAAGTTGGATTTGATCAAGAAGTACGGCAAGTCTATCCGTGATGTGGATGTGTCATCAGCAGCGATCTATCCCAAGGTCTTTGACGAGTTCCGCCAAAAGGTCGAAGCTTATGGTGATCTGTCGGTGCTGCCGACTCGTTACTTCTTGAGCAAGCTCGAGATTGGCGAGGAAGTTAACGTTCAGATCGAGAAGGGCAAGACGCTGATTATCAAGTTGCTGGCTGTCGGACCGATCAATGCGGCATCAGGCAAACGCGATGTGTTCTTTGAGTTGAACGGAGAGGGTCGTAACGTGAGTGTACAGGACAATAATGCGGCTGTGGAGCACACAGCACGCGAGAGGGCGAGCCCGAGCAACACTGGCGACATTGGAGCTCCAATGTCCGGAGTTGTGGTCGAGATTCGTGTGAAGGAGGGCACAATTGTGAAGGAGGGCGACCCAATCTGCATTCTTTCGGCCATGAAGATGGAGACAGTAGTGTCAGCACCGGTGTCAGGCAAGGTTGAATACGTACCCATTAAGGAGAACGACTCGTTGACGAGCGGTGATCTTGTGGCGCGCATTGTGCACGCGTAGGTGGAGAAAGGGGTAGACGGGAAAAAAAGAGAAGGGCGTGGTATCTTGGGCCCATTATACTCATCATCATTCATCATTGGCCATCCGACGCTCTTGTTAAAAAATTAAATACTTCATTATTTTCAACATATTGTTGTTCCGTGCATGGATCATTGTCCGTGCGCACAGGAAATATTTATCCATGATACACGTGGTTCACGCGTGATAAATGAATTGCAGATACTGATGACGCACCACCGAATACGCGTTATTCGTGTCTGTCGTGTCTGAGTGTGTAGGCACGTCCTCCCAGCGCTTCTTGGGTCTGGATGGAAATGGAATCAAAATAGGGAATGCATCAAAATAGGGAATGCGCATCGAGATCAATCCATCCACCACCCCCCAATCCTCCTCATCTTTTCCATTTTTTTTTATTTGCTCCTCATCCTCCTTTCCCTTTCTTAACCTATGCATTGTGATACCGCCGTTTCGTGATATAACATATATATAGCTCACGCACACGCACTTGACCACTCTGGCCAACTTGTACTTGATCCACAAAAGGGAGCACCGCCAGAACTGACAGCATCATCCTCAATGTCCGGATTGATCCATTTTGTCACCCCGACAAACAGATGGATGGGTAGCATTCCGCTCTCGACCATCGACCCACTTACACTCGAGCCATTGTCGACGTACTTGCGGTCAGATACGCATGAAGCACCAACAAATCCTCTACAAGAAGGCAACGAGACACACAACATCCATGAGCAAGAAGAAAACAAAGAGAGGACTACCAACATTGCGGGTGAGTTGCCTTGCTAAAAAACAATCCCCCCTTCCGGTATACGATGCTGCTGTAATTATTTTTTTGACACTTTCGTCAACTGTTAATCTAGGGCAACCCGTTTCGCTGATTCTTGCGCGACTACAGACAACGCCTCAAGGATGCTCCTGTGGATGCACAGTGCCCGCGCCTCCAAAGCACTCGGACTACTACCACGCCCAGCATGTCCTACGTCTCATGTTCCAGACGCAAAAAGTTCGTTCCCGCGCTTTAAAGGCGAATCTACCCCAGTACTTTGAGAGACAAGAGCAAGAGCAAGAGCAAGATACAGATTCAGATCTGGATCTTGAAAGAGATTCCGACACATTTCGGAATGAAAGCGAGCTGCAACAACACCAACAGCAACATTGGCAGCACCCATCTGCACATACCGAGGCCCACTCTGTTGTCATTCCCATGGAGGAGCCATCACAGCGTCAGCCGCGAGCAGTCGATGGACACTTTGCGCGGCAGAGAACTCATTCCCGTCATCAGCGACCGACAGACCCAAGGACAATCAAAAAACGCAAGTCATCTAGATATGTCCATTCCTTAGTACAAAACCGGGCGCTCAGGAATCCATTAACAAACATGGATATCGAAGGCGACCCAACTTTTTTCGTTGTTCTTGAGCCAGGGCAGGGTGGATGGTGGCATGAACCATTGGCGATGACTCCTCAGCCGACAGGGATTCAGAGTGTCCCTCATCGCCCCCATTCTTACAATCACCATCAACATCACCACCAACAGCAGCAGCAGGAGGACGTACCCATTCCTCAAAGTCTCTCCGAGGAAGGAAAAACGCAGGAAGAAGAGCCAGCGGAAAAGACTCTGGACGCGATCCAGTACGAAAAAGAGCTTCGAAAAGAGAAATGGCGCCAAGGTCGGGCCGCCAACTTGGAAGTAGAGGCACAGCATGAACTCGACTGGAGACGCTGGAAAAGGAGTTTGGAATGCGCGAGCAAAGGAAACCCTTGCTCAAGAACTCGGTCTATGCGCTTCAAACTCGGTAGGGACGTAGCACTTTTGGAATCCTCGGAGAATGGTCTCCGTCTACCAAGACATATCGCAAGCAATCGCGAGGAAGGGGAGGAGGGAAAGGAGGAATATAATTGTAGCCTCGTGGACAGGAGATCTGTCGACGTGGGCTCTGTGAAAGCGGGGCAGGATACGAATCGTTCGGTTCAAGCCTCTAACAAGCTAAACGAGACAGAGCTGAACGACATTCATCAACACCAAGTACATTCGTCACCTCAACATCCACAGAGTCAGGCAAAGAGCGCTGTCAGCTTTCGAAAGCCAGAACAACAAGATGCGAAAAGAAGTCGCTTGCACCGTCCACCACCCGAGGTCTTGCCGTGGTGGGATCCGGACCCGCAGCCATTCAAGATGCCCAGCACAAAGCTTTCACCCTTTGCGATCTCGACCCTTCCAGAACCGGTCGCGAAGGCCTTTGGAGGTAAATCTCTCTATGCCTGTGCTCCGTTCTCCCCCCAGAAATCGCCACAAACGGATCCAAATCAAGAGCAACCCCAGATCCTAACGCCAGAGAAAGAACTAGCAGAAGGACAGGAACACGAAAGCAAGAAGAGCCAAGAAAAGGAGGCGGAAGGTCAGGAAACCGAACAGGAGGACCCGGAACCGAAGCCTGCAGAAGCACCGATAAACAGCAACACTAACGGGTGTAGGTGGGTTTCGGTGCAGCGTGGTGACCGTATCGCGGTCATGATCGGCACCAGTAGGGACTTTTTACTCTTCCCATCCTTCCAGCGCCTGTTATTTCGTCATCTCAGTCGCGAGGATTTTGAGGATCGCGTCGGAAGGGTAGGCGTCATCCCTAACCCTATCTCGACCATTGTGATGGAAGGGCGTCGGGCCCAGGATGGAGGTCGTCGCAGGGGTGGCAGGGTTAACCGAGGTACCAGCAATCAGAGATCACAGCGAACAACTGAAGACCCCGAAGCTGCCTCTCGCAGCAGTGAAACCTCGCCCTCAACAATCGATGCGCAGCAAAGAGAGCGAAGCGAATACGGACAGCGGGCGCGTCAAACACGATCGTGGATATCTTGGATTTCGCGTAGAGCAATGCCGTCCTCCAACTCGGGGGCACATATAACAGTGGCGCCGACAGCAGCTGAGGCAAGGGACTCTCAGGATTCTCAGAGCAGGTATAGTGCAGGGTGTAGCTCCGAGGTCCATGACCTGGACTCACAGAGTCACTTGAACGATGAAAAAGCCTTGGACGAGCAGACAGACAGTGGCTCTTTGAAGAGACAGGCCATAGACCCCTTTTCGCAAAAGATCTCCTTGGAAAAGGCTGGGGATGACATCAAGCGGCAGTGGGCTTTTTACCGCGAGAGGCATGAGCGCGAGGACTATGACTCGTCTGACTATTTGTATTCGTCCTCGGACGACGACGATGAGAGCAATGTCGTGCTTCATCCCGATGACTTTAGCGATAGCGACAGCAGTAGCGGCTCCTCTGAGGAAGATGGCCAAAGCACTGGTGGCCGTGACAATGCGTCGGCTCCCAGGCGGTGTTGCGGGGGCATGCGGGATTGGATCTGTCTGCTCCTTTGCTGCCGTCGATCACCAGCGTTGGGCAGATCCGCGACAGAGTCTCGGCGAGAGCGGCGGCGGCGTCTGAGGCGAGAGCGCTGGCGTCTCCATCGACTGCAGCAGCAACAACAGGAATCGGAAGCGATGTACCGATACCTGCCAGGGCCTGTGCGGCGGATGATGGGACCAGAGGAGATGCATCGGTGCTGTCAGATGGCCGAGTTTTGCCGGTTTTATTTGACGATCATGATAGCGATTGCGCTCATGGGGGCGATCGTGTATGGCGCGGTGCAGGCAGAAGCGTCGCCGTCAGCGTCCATGGCGCGGAAGGGCCGACCAGGACAGAGTGGACCGAGCCAGGGTGGAGACGGGTGTGGTGCACTGTCTCGGTCTCTGCCGATGTTTGTTCTTCCGGGCGCAGCGACAGTGACCGTGGGCTCTGGGTCTGGGTCTAGTCCGGGGTTGGAGCCGGGGTGGGGTGCGAGGCGTGGATCGAGCGAGAGGCAGCGGCAGCAGGCAGTGGGGTTCACGGACAGAGTCGAGCAGAATAGCGGGGCGGAGATTTGAGTGAGAGCGCAAACACAAACATGAACACAGCCATGCGATCATCCCACATCCCATGCAAACAAGCGTCTACATCTGCAGATGCACATGAACGGTGCGTCGATTAGTAGTAGTGAGAGTCCATTCAAATGCCGGCGTTATTGTATAATTACAATAATTACAATAATTATTTTTCCCTTCAGCACTGCGTTGCCATGTTGCCACCACACGGCTTCATCCCTTCATCCCCCATCCCCATCCCCCATCCATCCATCCTTCATTGATCCCCTCTCCACACCACATCCATCGCCACCATGCACATCCTCTAGTCCTCCTCTCATTCTCATTCTCATTCACCCATTCCCTCACTTTCTGTCTCTGTCTTCAGTCTTTCTCGCACACTCTCTCTCGCACTCTCTCCCGCACACTCTCCCTCTCCCTCTCCACCCTTCTCTGGCTGCGAGCCGAACCATCCCCTCTCCCTACCTTTGTGCTCCTCTGGACCCATTGATTCCTACCCGGTCCTTCCCCTCCTCAACCCATCTGCCCCACCGCCCCCCTTCTGACAACAAGAACTGCAGGACAGTGACAGCAGCGCAGTCTGAATTTTCCCATCAGCACATCACCGATGGTTGTTCACCCGCGACTAGTCGGGGTGCTTCTGCGCGGCAGATCTGCGTGGAAGGCCTTGGCCGAGACAGACTACTTTGTACTGCAGCATCACCCCCGCCAAAACTCGAATGCCTTCCGCATCATCACCCGCGGATTCCCACACTACCGAGGCAAGTCCTACTACAGCTACAGATTCAATTTCCCTCCCCGACCACACTCGATTGACGACGTTTGGGTCGCTGGGCTGAAGATCCCCCCCCCCCCCCACCATCGTGGGCGTATGATTTTCTCTTCAGCCACAAACAGACAGACAGACCGTCGTTATTAATCAGCCCACATACGATCGACTGTGAACGACACACACGCGGCCAGTATATGCTCTCGTCCGGCAACATACATTTATCCATGAGCAAAAAACCATTATATTTCCCATCCAGAGACATGCTTACAGCTCATGTTTTAATTTTGACTCGGGCTGGCCAAATCACTAATTCCGGCTGCCCACAAGTCAAAAACCAAAAAGCGTTACCCTCACAAAAAAAAAAAAAAAAAAAAAAAAAAAAAAAAAAAGAGACACGCAAACCTACAGATTCTCAATTGAGCGAATGAGCTTTTTCTGTCTCATTTGATCCCTCGATTATGGCACCTGGCATCTGAATGAGCTGTAGAGAAATGCCTCATCTTTCATAATCGACTTTTGCAATTCATTGCCCCAAAAAAGACGCGGCCTTTTTTTTTTATTTTTATTTTGTTACACGTCGCACAACAGGAACAGCGCACTAATTGCTTTTATTTTTATGATGGATATGACGCGCGCCTTTTTTTTTTTTTTGTTTGTTTTTCAATAATAGTTGCCGAAGGCGACTCGGTGGAGCTGCTGCAGGACGAACTCGAGTTTCTGTCGAGGATGGCCCGTGTGTCCATCCAGGGAAAGATCACCTCCAAAAAGATCTCGACGTGGCTCAAGTCTACCTTTGAACATAATAGCATCGTAAGTTGTCCCCACCGACAGCGCATGGTTTTCATGTCGTTACTCTATCACAACAAGAGAGGGACGATTTATACACCAAAAATAACGTGAACGGAACCGGGCTTACACATGACGGATGAGGGTGTATTTATATATATCTATTCGCGCCCACTACTCGCTGTGTGGTCTACTTTGCAGTGCCTCCATATTTTTTCTTTATTTCTCTCCTGAACGCTATCCGCACCTGCTCTGTCTTCTTGAAAGATCTGAAAGATGAGAGAGCCAAGGCAATGGCGGTATCACGGGTGCGGGGAGAAGCAATTGGGTTTCCATGGCTCTAGTTTTTTGACAACGCTTACCAATGCGCTCTTATTCTTATTTTTATTCTTCTTGCCTTTCTTTGCTCTTGCTTCTTTTAGCTTGCTATTGGGGCCCCTGGTGATCGCATGATGCAACCGGAGGACCGGCAGGATGGTCTAGACCAGCAACACCAGCATGACGATGGATATCTTTCTGATTCCTCCTATATATCCAACGGAGACATGACAGATCCCTACTCAACAAGCATCAAGACCAGACGACCTTTGCGGCGAGCCTTCTCGCTGGAAGACCTGACAGTCGCCTCTACGATTCATCGTCAAGTGCACACCTCATCCGCGCTTCACAGTAGCGCACATCCTAACCACCATCGCTCAGATTCAATTCGGTCGCTAATCAGTCCATCGGAGAGGCCTTCTTCGACAGCATCGATATACCATCGTCGCCAACGTCATGCTGGACCACCAGAGGAGGGGTTATCGATTGCATCGCTGAAAGGCCGTCCACACTCTGCACTGGCCTTCAGCGGCAAAGATGGCCCCACTTACAGCCAAGATGACCATATCGGCCTCCCCACGCCAGAAGTCAGTCCCGAGGAACTCTCTGAGAGTTCAGAGGAGTTGGTCATAATTCAGGGAGAGCTTTTGGAAGAGGCGCGGTTGGCCCCCACTGCTGATCGGATACGAGCCTCGTCTCATTATCATGGTCGATATCCTGTACCGGGTGAAGGGGCTGATACCGTTACAATCGCTTTGACAGGAGAAGCCAGACCCTGGGGCTGGTTAACTGACTCGCCGTTCATCGATGCTCTTGTCGGCTGGATCGAAGGACCTGACCCAGTGCAACAGAAGAACCAGGATAAGGATAAACCAAATCCATGGTTTGAGATCCCGTTACAGTTCATTGCGTTGCTGACCTACCCGGAGCCGGACCCCAAGAACGGCAACAAAATGAGCCTTGCGAGTAAGTGTACTTGAGCATTTCATGCTGATAATATAATAGATCTAATAGATCGCTAAAAAAAAAAAAAAAAAAAAAAAGACGCGCTTGATACTAACATTTTTATTTAATTGTTGAATTTTTTTAAAGTGGTGCGAGAGACGTCATTTGTGCGCCAGCGCCGCCGTACGCTGCTGATGCTGACAGCCTTCACCCTTGTTGTTCGCTATTGCAGCTTTGACTTTTTCATTGTGGTCCTGTTTGCTAGCAATTGCGCGATGCTCTTTTTGATGAAGAACTCGGGACGCATGAATGTCAACATGGCCAAGAGAGCCGTGCGACAGCGGGTTGGGTGGGCAAAGCAGTGGGCTGGAAGTATCTTTCGAAGAGGCGGAAACACTGGCAACACCGGTATCAGCAACACTGGAAGTAACAATCTGCAGTCACCATATTCAGCAGAGTTTGCGAGACACCAACAGTCTTCCCCGGCGATGGGAGAAAGTACCAACGCACCACCGGCAGACGCCAGTCCACAGATGAAACGCCGTGGTCTCTTTGGAAAGCGCAAGACGGCTGACTTTGCATCAACCCAACTTGCCCCCGGATCTTCTACTCAGGCCATGTCTGCAACAACAGCGACATCGGTCCATGGGAACTACGGGCCTGCTGGTGACAGCGCATCTGTAATGTCGGCCACGCCAGGTGGAAGTGCGACACAGAAAAGGCGCTTCTTTAAACGCAATAATGCTGGCAGCACCAGCAACATTGGAAGCAGCGCATCTGCGTCGCACGTCCCAATCAGTGCTCCCATCCCAATCCAGTCAAAGACAAGTTCGTCATCCTTGTTGTCAGCGCAGTATGGGGGGTCACTGTCGACTGCGACACGAATTACGGCAATGAATATTCCGCTTTCTTCATCTCCTTTGGCCCAAGAACAGTCGCTACTTCAATCACAGTCGCTGCCTCATTTTCAGTTCTCGCCACGAGATGCCTTCAGTTCATCCGAAGCAGATGTATATGCAGAGCGAACAGAGACCAGGTGGTCAACCAAATCGCAATCGACTGCATCGACACCTCCGTCCCTGATTCCGGGTGTGTCACCGATGCTGCGGACGCATGGTTCCATGCCGCCGTTGACGCTTCCTCCTCCTCGGGCATCAACGACATCGCCTTCGCCTGCGTTGTTTGCTAATCAGTACCCTATCACCTTGACGCATGCATCACCGCCGCTGAAGACATCAGGGCTTTCGCAACTGATGGGTAGATGCTGTTCGACAACAGGGATCTCGGCGCAATCTCTGACAGGGCCCGTGGCCCATGAGCGTGATCAGAGCGCTCCTGATGATCAAGGGGATAGGCTGAGTGAGAAGTACGACAGGGTAGATGACGCGGTCCGCGATTCGGCCAAGGCAGTCGCGTCGATCAGAACGGATTCTGGGGCTGTGTCTACGACTACGCTCGGTGGTGCGGCAAACGCAGCGACGTGCGCAGTGGATGCGTTGTAAAAAAAATAGCAATTGTTGAATAAATGTACAATAGACGACTAGACGAGGCGGAGTTTGCGGGTGTTGCGAGAGGGGACGTGCACGTCCAGTAATTTATAGGGTGCAATGCTCTATTTAGCATCGATGTATTTGCATGTGTCTAAACAGTCTCTACAATTTGGCGTTCATCATGAGGCGAGACGAGATCTCGGGAAACATGTCCTCCTTGATGAGGGCATAGATGGCTCCACTCTTGGCCTTGGGTGCAATTTTGAGTGCGACCTGCTTCGCCAGCTCAAAGGTGCTATCGATGCCCTCAGCAATGCCATCAACCAAGTTGTTGGCCAGAGCATCCTTGCCAGCGTAGCGCTTGGCCTCGAGGACAACGGACCGGTAGACGTGAGGTTGCATCTTGTAGCGGAGCAGAGCCGACATGCCGGCGGGTAGGGGCGCGGGCAAGTCGATCTCGTTCTGGAGGGGGATTAACCAGACACATTACGGCGAGGAGAAAGGAGCATGGAAATATAATATTTGGTTATTCTACCGGGTCACTCTTTGAGTGCTTTTTCCATCATCGACATACATGAGCAAATCGATGAGATCTATGCGAGCCAAAACAAGGCGAGCCCTTACCATGCACAAGAACCCACGGTCGCTGCGCATGACTCTGTAGTCATGGGCCATGGCCATGAGGCAACCACCGGCAAAAGCATGTCTATTGGTGCAGATTGTAATGTATAAGGTGAGTGAGTGAATGGACTTTTGATCGGAGGCCTCTCGGCTGGAATTACCCTCCCTCCGTTCTTCGATCTTCGAGGCACACAAATAACCTTAAACACAGAAAGGAGATGAAAAGGTTCGGCTGGCATACATGCCGCCCTGTGCGTGACATGGTGTGATGTGATGTGATATGGATGACATGGATGACTTGAACGACCACGACCATCCTGGGATCTGCCTGCGCGAGCCATTGCATCAGCCATGCAGACAGGGGTAGCCGGTTCTTTTTACACGTCCGGATGGGGGGGGGGGATCAATTGGTTGGTGGTACAAGCAGGATGTACACTTACCCGTTGAGACAGGCGATGGTAGGGATACCAAACATGAGGATCTTGTTGAGCATGGGCATGAAGGTGTGGTCGGTGAAGCCGGGGATGGTGAGGGCCTTCTCGAAATGAAGTCCGTTGGAGTAGAACTTGTCCTGACCCCGGGTAACGAGGGCAGCCTCCGTGAGCCCCTCCTTGTCGACGGAGTCGGCGACGTGGTCGAGGGCATCACAGATGGCCTTGCACATCTCTGTTGTGAATCTGTTCTCCTTGTCGACCATGGTCATGATGAACAATGGGCCCTCGCGGGTGATCTCGACGAGGGGCTCGGTAGCAGAGGGGAAGACGACAGTCATGTTGTGGGTATAAACGCGTTGAATGTGTGGGAATGGGGGGAAATCAATGAGCAGCAAATTTGGACTGAGCGTGGAGAAAAGAGAGAGAAAGGAAGCGTGAGAGCAGAGGAGAGGAGAGAAGAGAGGAGAGAGCGGACAGAATGCCTGAAGCATGGATGCAGTGAAGCGAGAGGGCCGGTTCCCGGGAGGCTGTGATCAGGGAAGATCGACACGTGACAGTGGCCATCCGAATTATCTGCGCGAGAGAGATGGGAGATGGGGTCTGCGAGAGGGCGGGGATACATGAGAACATTAACCATCGCCACTGCCGTCGCTGCAGACATGCAGGGGCATGGGCTGTTGTGTGCACTTGTGTGGAGAGGCACCGTCGCGTGTGCAGGGACGCAGCCGGTCCACAGGGCAAGGTGGCATGCGACAGCGCAGCATTGCGCTTGCCACCAATTGGACTGGACTGGACTGGACTGGACTGGCGGACGTTCATCAGAGATTCCAGGGGTGCAAGGGAGGGGACAAGGCGCTGCCTCCACACACTGGACTGCTACGCAGATTGACTAGAGACTATCACGCTCTGACTGTTCGGGTTGTTGCCCCCAACTTTTTTTTACTGTCTTCTCGGTCCTCTCTTCTTCCTCCTCTTTCCATTGCTCATCCACCCACCCTCCCCTCCCTCAATCCGAATCCTTCCTCATCCATAATGACAGGGCCAATCGGTACCCACGATTCCACTCGACTCTGCCATCGCCTCTCGCACTTAGCCCACCGAACCCTAACAAGTTTCTCTCTCGCCGTCTCTTTGAACCGATAGATGTCCAGGCATACCTGGAAAAGACGCTCAAGGAGCGCATCATGTATATCGACGGAGCCATGGGAACAATGATCCAGCGACTGCGTCTGAGCGAGGAGGACTTTCGAGGTATGGCCAGCAACCGCTCCCTCCCCCTACTACACCACATCAAAAAAAAACATTTCTCTGTCTCTCACAATTGGCTATGACACATGTTCCTTTTCCGAATTTGATCAATATGATCATCAGCGCTACCGAGCAAAAAAAAACACAAACTTTAATAACAAATACTTCGCCTACTAACATCGACAATGGCTATCCATCTCTACCCATCCCGTAGGCGAGGAATTCAAGGACCACCCGAGAGAGTTGAAGGGAAACAATGATATGCTGGTCTTCACTCAGCCAGATGCAATTGAACTTATCCACTGGCAGTATCTCGACGCAGGAGCAGACATGGTCGAGACCAACACCTTCTCCTCCACATCCATCGCCCAACTCGACTACGGTCTCGAGAAGCAGGCATATCGCATGAACAAGGTTGCTGCCGAAGTTGCCAGGCGTGCCTGTGATAAGGTACGTGGCCAATAATTTCAAGAGTCCAAGCACGCGACGCCATCAATGGCTCCATCAGTCGTCTATGACCTAACAGACCCATCTAATACACCCTCTTTGCTGCATGAACTCGGGAAAACACCAGGTGACTGCGCAGACACCGGATCGTCCGCGCTTTGTCTGCGGTGCACTCGGACCAACCAACAGAACGTGCTCCATCTCACCGTCGGTGGAGAACCCCTCCTTCAGAAACGTCACCTTTGATGAGCTGGTGGAGGCCTACATAGAGCAAACCAAAGGTCTCTTGGATGGAGGCGCAGACATCCTTCTGGTCGAGACCATCTTCGATACCCTGAATGCAAAGGCGGCTTTGTATGCGATTGATCTCTGCTTTTCCGAAGGTTGTCGCCAGACTCCTGTGTTTGTGTCGGGAACGATCGTCGACATGTCTGGACGTACCCTCAGTGGACAAACTGGAGAGGCCTTTGTGATTTCGATGAAGCATGCACAGCCCTTTGCCATCGGACTCAACTGTGCCCTGGGAGCTGACCAGATGCGACCCTTTATCTACAACATTGGACAAGCCTCCAAGACGCACGTTATCTGCTACCCCAATGCTGTAAGTTTGTTTCACAACAAATACATACTATATCTGTATTATGATTTACGATTCGCAGCGCAAGCACAATGTAATAACATACATCTGTCTGTTGCATGTAGGGTCTTCCCAACGCTTTTGGAGAGTATGACGAGTCTCCCGAGGCCATGGCCAAACAGGTCGTGGTTTTTGCAAAGGAAGGATTGGTGTCGATCATTGGAGGCTGCTGTGGTACCACCCCTGACCATATTCGCGCCATTGCGGAAGCCTGCAAGGCTTATCCGCCCCGCAAATTCGAAAAGGAGCCAGTGATCAGCAGCATGTTTTTGTCTGGACTGGAACCTCTGAAGGTCGACAAATCGTCCAACTTTATCAACATTGGAGAGCGCTGTAACGTCGCTGGATCCCGCAAGTTTGCTCGCCATGTGCTTAAGGGCGAGTACGACGACTGTTTGGCCATCGCGCGTTCACAAGTCGAGAGCGGAGCCCAGGTTGTCGACGTCAACTTTGATGAAGGAATGTTGGATGGAGTGGCAGCTATGACCCGGTTCTTGAACTTACTCAGCAGTGATCCTGACGTCAGCAAGGTGCCTTTGATGATCGACTCGTCCAACTTTGCTGTCATTGAGGCTGGTTTGAAGTGCGCACAGGGCAAATGTATTGTCAACAGTATTTCACTCAAAGCCGGTGAGGAAGAGTTCATTCGCCAGGCCACCATTGTCCGTAGATTCGGTGCTGCTGTCGTCGTCATGGCTTTCGACGAGGTCGGACAGGCCGATACAGCGAACCGCAAGTTTGAGATTTGCTCGCGCTCGTACCACATCCTCGTGGACCAGGTCGGCTTCAACCCCAACGACATTATCTTTGACCCTAATATTCTGACCATCTGTACTGGTATGGAGGAACACAACAACTATGGTGTCGAGTTTATCGATTCCATCAAGCTCATCAAGGCCAACTTGCCCGGCGCCAAAATCAGTGGAGGTGTCTCCAACTTGTCCTTCTCGTTCCGCGGCATGGATATCATTCGTGAGGCCATGCACAGTGTCTTTTTGTACCACGCCATCAAGGTCGGCATGGACATGGGTATTGTCAACGCTGGTTTCTTGACGGTCTACGACGAAATTCCCAAGGATCTATTGCAGCTCTGCGAGGACGCTCTCTGGAACCGAGATCCCGAAGTCACGGATAAGTTGCTTGCTTATGCCCAGGCCAACGCCAAGGGCGCCAAAAAGGAAGCCGATACCGAGGAGTGGCGAACTAGGCCCGTAGCTGAACGCCTGTCTTATGCTCTAGTCAAGGGTATCGTCAAGTATATTGTCGAGGATACAGAGGAAGCCCGCCAGGACGCGGTAAAATACCCGCGCCCCTTGAATGTCATTGAAGGGCCGCTGATGACCGGTATGAGTACTGTGGGAGATTTGTTTGGAGCCGGAAAGATGTTCTTGCCCCAAGTTATCAAGTCGGCTCGTGTGATGAAGACTGCTGTCGCCCATTTGATCCCCTTCATGGAGATTGAGCGACTGAAGAACATTGCGGAAAAGGGTCTGGCTGATGACGACAACTGGTACTCTGGCACTGTGCTGATAGCGACAGTCAAGGGCGATGTGCACGATATTGGAAAGAACATTGTGGCCGTCGTCTTGGGATGCAACAACTATAGGGTCATCGATCTTGGTGTCATGACACCTTGCGAAAAGATTATCCAGACGGCAATCAAGGAGAAGGTCGATGTCATTGGACTGTCGGGACTCATTACGCCCTCGCTTGACGAGATGATCCACGTTGCCAAGGAGGCTGAGCGTGCTGGACTCAAGATCCCTATCATGATCGGAGGAGCGACTACCTCCAAGACCCACACTGCTGTCAAGGTTGCGCCTCGGTACACCCAGCCAGCAATCCATTGTTTGGACGCATCCAAGAGTGTGGTGGTGGTAACAAATTTGTTGGACGAGAAGGTCAGGGAGGATTTCATTCAGGACATTAGAGACGAGTATGAGGAGATTCGCGAGGACCATTACGACGGACTGAAGGACCGTCGATATCTCAGTTTGGCCGCTGCGCGCGAGCAGAAAGTAGTGCTAGACTGGAAGCAAGAAAAGATTGTCAAGCCCTCGTTCATGGGCACAAAGGTGTTCAAGGACATCGATCTCAACACACTCTTAGGTCATATCGACTGGAATCCATTCTTCCAGGTCTGGCAGTTGCGCGGCAAGTACCCTAACCGTGGATACCCCAAGATCTTTAACGACGAGACTGTGGGCGCCGAGGCAAAGAAGGTGCACGACGAGGCCCTGGCGACTTTGAAGACGATGATCGAAAAGAAGCAGCTGACGGCGACAGGAATTGTAGGATTCTATCCTGCCAACAGCGTTGGGGATGATATCGAGATTTACGAGGACGAAACCCGCTCCAAGGTCGTGGCCAAGTTTTATGGTCTTCGCCAGCAGGCAGAAAAGGAAAAGGAGTCGACGGAAAAGTACATGTGTCTATCAGACTTTGTGGCTCCAAAGGAGAGCGGGATTGCAGATTACCTGTCAATGTTTGCGGTTTCGACTGGGTTTGGATGCGATGAGCTGTGCGAGGAGTTCAAGGCGAACCACGATGACTATGGGTCGATTATGGCAAAGTCGCTGGCGGACCGTCTGGCAGAGGCGTTTGCAGAGAAACTGCACGAGGACATTCGCCGAGAGCACTGGGGCTATGCACCTGACGAGGCGATGGATGTGGCAGATATGTTGTCGATCAAGTACCAGGGTATCCGTCCAGCGCCCGGATATCCGTCGCAGCCGGACCACACAGAGAAGAAGACGATGTGGGAGCTGGGCGACATTGAGGCACAGACGGGTATTCTTCTGACAGAATCGCTGGCGATGGAGCCTGGTGCGTCCGTGTCAGCAATTGTGTTTGGGCGAGGCCAGTACTTTGCGGTGGGCAAGATCCAGGAGGACCAGGTATCGGACTATGCTACGCGCAAACAGATGGAAAAGCGCGAAGTCGAGACGTGGCTGGGCCCTATCCTTGCATACGACAATGAGTAGAGGGTAGAGAGTAGAAGCTGGCCGCAGGAGAAGTGTCTTGTGAGAAGGCGGCATTTGAATGAAGGATATGGATCGAAGACGTCCCTCTGAGGGCTGCAATCGACCGGGAAATGGATGTTATTAGATATTTTTGAGAAATAGGGGCGGCATGGATGGGAGAAAAAATACCGTTGGCTTAAAACAGAAAACTCAATGTGACAATTCATGCGTCCTATGCAAAATAAAGCAGTTCCTCATGCAGTGCTACGGTAGCAGTACGATGTTTACTCATGCTTTCGCAAATCCCTCATATCAATTTCTTTCTCTCCATCTCATCTTTTTTCCAGCACTTACACCCTCACTCGCTTTCCCACTTTCTTTTTATACAAAAGTCATCAAGAGCCAACGATGGTAAACACTCAATCATTCCGCTTGATTGAGAGGTTAGAAAACATCCCTTTCGTCAATGTCGATGGGCAGAATATCGTTTACTGGGAGGAAATCCAACTGGTCTTTCCTGGCGTCATATATGTCAAGAACGGCAACGATATCGTGACCAAGATGAGGGGTCCGCAAGAAAACCTGTAACGAAAAGCATGCAGATGTGGACTCAATACATAGTTGGATCGAGTCAAGAAGAACAGCCATGCTGAGGAGGTGCCTTATTTTATCTCTACACTTTAGAATCGAGCCCTACCGCATCGAGCATTGCCCGGATGTAGTCCTAGAGGTTGTCTTGTCTCCAACGTCAACTCCAAATCCTGTATTCGAGGGCACAGTCCTTCACAAGCTGGATGGACTTCACGATCAAGGCGATGTGACTCAGAGAATTGCCCAAGAAGTCTGGGAGCTGGCTAAACAGATGAATGATCGCTTGATTCTGATCCAGAGCAAGACAGAAGCCATATTGACCCAGAACTATGAGCTACTTGAATACACCATCCCGAGGCTTTTCATTGTTCTTCCTGAGGAGTCGACATCCTGGGACCCAAAGACGATGCTCCGCACCAAGTTCCGCTTGCATTTCATCTGCGAGTGTGGTGAACACACCGAGACATCCGGAAGCAAGATCCCTCAC
>MU616730.1:0-14008 GCA_025201705.1 Dissophora ornata | reverse complement strand
CTGTCGGAGGCACTCAAGACCAACACCACTTTGACCACTTTGGACTTGGAGGACAACTCGATTGGGGATGAAGGAGCTCTGGCACTGTCAGAGGCACGCAAGACCAACACCAGTTTGACCATTTTTGGAATCAGGAAATGAATCTGACATGATGAAAAACACCAAGGAGAATATCGAAACTTTATTTATTCATACACCTGATGCATCATCACCACCACCACCATCATCGGTCATCGGTTCTCTCCTACTCATCCATCCCTACATAATAAACACAGCAATAAACGAGATTTTATTGCATGTCATTTTACGCGCCGTCATCATTATCATCATCATTATCATCATCATCATTATCGTCATTATCATCATCATTATTAACATCATCATCATCGTCATTATCATCATCATTATTAACATCATCATCATCATCGTCGTCGTCGTCATTGGTTGCTTCAGCAAGATTCTCTCCTGCACCAGCGCCGCCAGCATCATCCTTAGCCTTGCCCTTACCCTTGCCCATCCTCCTCCCTCAACTCAGCTGGCGACAGTACTTAGTTGCTTGATACTCCACTTGTGCTGCACGCGCACCCCATCCAGCCTTTCTATTACATTTCTGAGTGCGAGTTCACGGCTCCTGCCGCTCTCAGACTCCTCCAGTTCTTGAGTAGCTTGGAACTCCACCTCTGCAATGATTCGCTATCTGTTGTTTAGTTGCTTTCGGGCACAAGCCTGAAGCCGCACATGGGCTTCAGGGCCACCTCTGGATTCCTTAAATAACTGAAAGGCATCCCAGGCCTGACTCACGGTCGATTGAGCGGCAGTTCACTTTGAACGTATCTGTCGGACTTCATTGCTATTGCTTCGAGTGCAGTAGCTGAAATCATATTAGCTGATGCCAGTGCTGCTGTAGTTGAGAATCGCGGTGGTGGCGGCTGCAACACAGCGGAGACAGGCATGGCGTCCTTGAATCCGCTTTCCATTTTGTGGTCGCATGTTGTGCACATGATGGTGTATCCAATAGTCCTGCGACAACATTCCAGTGTCTGCTACGCACAGCGTGTAGAAAATAGCGACCTCGTCAACGATAATCAAATCCCCGGGTACACAGCTTTTTATTTTTGATCGTCTATCTCATTTGTCTTCCATCATATCCGACAATTGATGATCTATTGTCGAAGTAATATCTAGACAAAAAAAAATAGCATTTCTTCACAACACAATCGTGCTTCTAGGATTTGTCATTGACCTTCACGACAAGCGAGTTGACCCTACAGAGCTTGCAAAAATCAACAACTGAGAACCTCCCACCACTGCCTCTCAGATCCAACCGCACTTGGACACGTTCATCTTCTTCACCGAACGCACCCATTTATTCGGCTCTCAAGCTACTCCCTTGGACAAATTGCGCAATCACAAAACACCATTCACGTTAACAAAAGCGGAATTAGAGTCGTTCAATGCCTTTAAGAAACTGCTGGCTGCTGCACCAATCCTACACTTCCTTGACTCCAATCTACCGTTCTATGTGGCCACTGGCGCGTCCAATGTTGGCGTGGGAGCTGTGCTGTATCAACAAACCCTGGGCGAGAAGAACGGAAATGGGCAAAGAGATACATTTCGTTTATAACGTCGTTACTCTACTACACAAAAAGAGCTTCGTGAAATTGTTTTCGCGCCCAAATAGTTCCACTACCATCTTTTGAGGTCGCCCATTCACATTTAACACCGACCACCGCGCTATCATCCCAAGAAGGCTATACATTCTCAGCTACCAGGCGAATATCTTGTCAATGACCTGACAGGGCCATTCCCACCATTCCAAAAATACTCTAAGGGTCCAATATACGAGTGCTTGCTCATTGCCGTTAATATCTGCACACGCTTCGTTATCCTAGAGCATCTTGTATCTAAACACCCCGCACATGTTGGCTTTCCTTGCGTACTACAATCCGACAATGACGCCAAATTCGCCAGCTCTATCGTGAGAGCCTTATGGACAGAAATGGGAATGACGCATCGTTTACCACCCGCGCGCCAATGCTAATGCCAAAGGCGTTGCAGAAAGGCTTGTTAAAATTGTCACTGAAATCATCCGAAAAGAAGTGAAGGATGTCGGTCATACTTGGGGAGACCACCTGAAAGTCGCCCAGCTTGCCACCAATACATGCATCGCAACCCTGCATGGTTTGTCACCGTTCTCACTATTCTTTGCCCACAAATTCAACGGCTTGCACAACTTCACCAACGACAAGAATCATCTAATGTCCCATGATGAGATTGGACGCTTGCGATACATGACCGCAACTGCTTTCCCGGCCATTAGTCTCAAGACTCAAGTAACACTACAATGAATGATCCAACAGTTCAATGACGCTGTTCTACACAACTCCTTCGCAGATGGTGCCAAAGTTATGACTCTCGATCTAATCATGGGAGACAAATTCAGTTCACGATATGAAGGCCCATACACTGTCGTACGCCACAAGACAGCTGGAGCATACGAACTGAAAGATGGCACCGGAATATTGCTCAAACGTCGTTTTGCTCCATCCTGGTTGAAGTTAGTACTCGATGGTTTTGAGAACCTTAGTATCTTTGAAGTGGAGAAAATACTTGACCGCAGTGTTGACCTCTCTGGAGATGGAAGACAGGAGTATTAGATCAAATGGAAAGGCTACCCTCTCAGAAAGAACTCCTGGGAACCAAAACACCATCTCATTGAATCCGAAGAATGATCAGCACGTCCAAATAAACAACATGCAACAGAATCAAGCTGCCTCTTCTAGAAAACGCAAAGCAAATCGAGATGAAGCGCACGACGCACATCCCGTACCTACTGCTGCCTCGTCCCAAGAGATATCACGACGGAGGAGTCTTTGTATCAACCGGGGCTAACAACACCTTAGGGCAGTCATACGGGGAAACATCCAGTGTAAATCTGACCTAGTTCGTCCGCCTAAACAGGTTATCTTTTTATCCTCAAGATGAAGTGAAATCGGCCAGTGTGCTTTCCGGTTCATATTACCTGCAGAAAAGAAATCGGCCCATGCGAAATAGGTCTTTATTATATTATCAAGAGAGGTTTCTTGCTTTTGCCCTCGCTTATCACTGCAATCCTTATTTACTATACAGATCCTACTTCAACTAATTAATCACCGACAGCGACGCATTCACTCCCTTCAAGTCGCGGCACACATCCTCAACAGCTCCGGATCCGGTTCGTACCTGATTTCGAAAATGTCAAAGACCCTTGCAACCAGATACATGTGTTTGCATGTCATTTTGTTCTTGAAATAATTGGGGTATTTGCAGGAGAGGAACGTCTCCGGGGACAGTGAATTCTTGAACAGATCCTATAAATGATTTTAATGATTTCACAATGAACTTCATGCAGAAAGAATATGTTGCTAAAGCATTTACGTTTTGGCTGACAGGGCAATAACGAAAATATTTGTACCTTAATTTCATCGATCTTTTCCGTGACCAATTCTCGCGCTAGATCGAACGACAAAGCCATCGTTTAGACCTCTTGACTTATCTGATGCTGACGGGGTAATAGGCTGAAGATTATTCTTTGTCTGATAATACGTTATACGAAAATTTTGGTTTGCAACTCCCTGCAATAAATAAATGAGGTATTCGGCGCAAACATTGCACTTGTGTCCCAAATGAAATCGGTTTTGAGCCTTATGCCAACTCTCGATTGGATTTGCTCGTATCCACCTTTTGGTGATCCAATAGAGCACATAAAAGAAACGTTAGCTCTCATCCTGTTCGCAAGGTAATGATTGAGTTCGACTTTAGTGCCCACTTCCCTGCAAATTTCACCCAACGTGTCATTTTGTGCATCGGGGATCTATTTGTTCACAATGTATTTAGTGAGAGTCTTGTCTCTGGGATATTTGGATACGGATTTACGCCGCAAGGTGTGCAAGTCTTCTACCATTAGACGCAAACTATTGCGGCTGTGCTAGGGCCTGTAGTTCAACCCAACAAGAAGATGCAAGGGTGGTCTGAATACTTACTGAATGATTCTTCTTCTGATGTTTCTCCTATGATTATCCAACATGAAAAAGATAACAGTAAATCCACGAACGAGGGAGCGTTTTGACTTCAGGCTCCGCGAGGGAACAATCCGTCATAAACCTGTGCGTTCGTAGATTGCATTCCTTCTTTAGCCATGTCAGCCATTTCAAATTAATGCGTCTTTGCTTGAAGCCACGTTAGATTACATGGTACGCAACGAAGCAACTCGATAAAATACAAAACCAGGACGGCAACGACCTACTGTGACTTGGAGTGGCACAAATATGCAATTGGGATGCCTCTTAATACATGCATATCCTTCACAACCAGCGTAAAAAGATATATGGATGTGTGTACATTGTCCTTCCCTGTGGGTCGTAAGCTTTTGACAGTTTTATGGGTAGAATCCATACCGGCAGTAGTTGTGTTAAGATCCATGGCCGGAAGAATACGACATAGAAACACACGAAAGGGGTAAAGTTTTTAAGTTTTTTACCAAGTATTCGTATGCATGACAACGCCGATGTTGCTCCCACCATCGGTCGAAAGTTCGCAAACCAGGCGATCATAAAATTTTCAGATGGTGCAATGTCGCTCAGAAATAATACTTTCCTTCCTTTCGACTTGATATCGCCGATCCACATCGCCATGCTCTGCACGACATCTGCGGGTTTCGAGGACATCATCTTTCTCTTACGGTACAGACCATATCGAAGATCCGCATTTTTGATGAATGACCTAGGAGGGGGTTTTCCGCCACGTTCAAGCTGCTTCAAGATACAATGTAAAAATGCCGATTGTTAGATCAAGATAGAGAAACCCCCTCGTTGTATCTGGCATGTGCATAGCCATGCCATCTACAGCTGCTCGTCGCTGGGACGCAACTTGTTCTTGATCGCCTTCCAATTACGACCCTCTTGAATCTGTCTCCTTGCCAGTTCAAACTCGTTTGCCCCAAGAGGACCTGCGGCCACTACTTTCGGGAGATTGCTGTGGTTGTGCTTCCAATGATGCTCGACATCGACTTGGTCTTGGCTAACTAGTTTTTTAATACGAATATACACTTTGTATCCCACACCTGTAGAATGACGCTTGAAGGTAGTCTAGTGCTCTTCTTCCCAATGCCTGCATACATGCATCAGTGTCCAATCGCAAGAACGATGTGGACCTGGACGTTTTGCATGTTCGCTTTGCTCCCGGGAATAATTAGGAAGAGACGAGTCTTGTCCATTGTCGGTATGAAGATAAAATAGCCTCAGAAAAAATACACTGACTGAAAGTCAATTCTCTCGCGACCCCCAGAACGACCGATATTCTGCAGGTGAACCTCGCTTTTGAAGGGGAGAGGTGAATCAGGATTGTTTTGCAAAGGTTGAGGTTCGACCGGTACTATGGGATCATAGTCGAGAGAGAGTAATGAAGGAGGTTCCTGAGTTTGAGGATTAGGGGCGATATGGTTGTAGTGATGATCAAATCGATATTGCCGAGGCTCGGCGAAGGGCGTGGTAAACTACATATCAAATTTCGGCGTTGAAGGCCATGAGACGAAAATTCGATCCGCGCACCAAAAAGAAAAAAGGATTAATGCATGCACAGCAGTTTTGTGGATGCCGACAATTTGGCGTCGAAGAGGTTCAGAAAGTGTCATGAGAAACGAAAGGGAGCAGTGGGTTCGTGTCCTTTTTGTGATGAAAGGCGAAGGGACATGACAACAGCGAAAAAAAAAAAAAAAAAAAAAAAAAAAAAAAAAAAAAAGATCTGTGCATTTTCTATTCGTCCCCTGAAATAAGCCTTTGGCAATTATTTTTGTTATGTTTGCGCTGTCAGGAAGTATCGAGTTTGCATCACCACGGTCGCTATCATGGAGAGTCACGTACAGCACGAAATGAATACGTTCCGGCCTTTAATCTGTATTAAGCTTGTCTGCGCAGCAGCGAACTGTCCAAAAAAAGAAACGACTTTTGTGATCAATGCGACCCGCTCCATCTCCGACATGAACCTGATTGACTTTCTTTCTTCATCCCTCGTCATCCCTTATCCTTCGCCACTCCCACCTCCACCCCACATCATAACAGTCGCAATGACTTCCCCACTAGACCTGCCAGAGATCCTGCTCTACATAGCTCCATTCATCCTCCAACGAGACCTGATCTCCTGTGTCCGAGTCAGTCGCCAGTGGCAACGGTCCTTCACCCCCTATATCTGGCGCTCTTTCATTGTCCCCGAAGACTGGAGCACTTGTCCGAACTTCCCGCCAATGCCCATCCTCCAAAAGAACGCCCACTTTGTGCGGTCCCTCACCCTCAAGGCCTCCGACGGTCTTGCTCCCTTTCTCCAACGCTGCACCGGTCTCAAGACCTTTGTTCTTTTCGGCAAACACATTGAAACGCCCAATCCAGAACTCTGGGCCCAGTTCACGGACCTGATCTGGCAGAATCCCTTGATGGAGTGGATCGTCCTTGGCTTTGGCTTTGACCGCACCACTGCTCCATCAATCGCTTTCCTCAAGGCCTTGCCCCTGGCCTGTCCGAACCTGAAGCGGTACGAATCCAGCCGGGGCAAGTATGATCATCCAGAACAGGTCGAGGCGTTGATGCAGGCTGTCAGCCGTATCAAGACGGTGTCAAGCCGATATGAGTATTTTGTCAACATACCCTCCTTCAAGCGCTGGACCTTTCCGCACCTCTTCGAGATGGCTCTCAAAGATGCAACAGGACTCAGCCCGGGGTCGCAGGTGGATCTGGTCTGTCAATGCCCCAATCTCAAGC
Source organism: Dissophora ornata (assembly GCA_025201705.1). Taxonomy (NCBI): domain Eukaryota; kingdom Fungi; phylum Mortierellomycota; class Mortierellomycetes; order Mortierellales; family Mortierellaceae; genus Dissophora; species Dissophora ornata. Next base: position 7,217 of record MU616730.1, on the reverse strand, counting down.
TCCTAAAGTGGACAGTCGGCCGCGAGACACTGTTCCCGGTACAAGATTTCTGCGAGCGTGTCCCTGCTGCGTGTCCCAAGCTCCGCCAACTGCACATTGATGGATGTGGATTACCGGACCCAGAAGATATTGGCCGGATGCTGGACACGCTCTCACACATGGAACAGCTGGTGCTATGCGGGAGCAGGATCACAAAAAGAACATTTGGCTGTCTAGGACGGCACTTTGAGACGCTGCAAACAGTGGATATTATCGACTGTTTTGACGTCAAGAGTTGGATGGTACAACAAATCCTGGAGAGTTGTCCTAACCTGACGAAACTCGCGAGTCCAGTCCTGCGGATGCATGACATTGTCACGGGCAAGGATTGGGCAGCAGTGCAGCTGAGGCATTTCCAGGTGAACGTGGAGCGGTCGCATTCTATGCCCGAGTCAATAGAGGAACACTGGGCGACGTTTAGACAGTTCTCGAGGCTGCGGTGGCTTCAGCATCTTACCGTAGGGTCGTTGAAATGGACCCGAAGGAGCGGTCTCTTGTTCAGGATAGACTATGGGATGGACCAGTTAAAGTCTCTGACAAAGTTGAAGATCCTGGATCTGGGAGGGTCGTGCCAGCGCATGGATGAAGGGGAAGTGGTGTGGATCGGAGCGCACCTCGATAATCTGACCAAGATTGAGGGAATCTTTTCGCTGGACTGGGAACGACATCTGGATCTGACAATGAGGCTTTGTGAATTAGGGCTTGATGTTCCGGAGAAAGATATGCCAGAAACCTTCTATGGGGAGTCGATGAGCGGTGACGAGGAAGAGGATGGATATGGAGAGGAAGGAGAGGAAGGAGAGGAAGGAGAGGAAGAAGAGGAGGACGATGAGTACTATGATGTTTATGAAGAGGAGGATGGTCAGGCAGAAGGGGGAGAGGAGACAACGACGAATGCAGGCACAGTGGAGAGCGGGAGTGTGGATACAGCGCATGAGTGATGTGGAGCATGAAGAAGGGGGCAAGGAGCAAAGGACAAGAACAGTAGCGGCTGATGTCATGCATTGATTGATTGACAGATGCATTATGCGATAGGATCAGCAGCAATGCAGCAGCAACGCGCAGCAGCAGCAGCAGAGATAGACAGACACATGCTGGTAACCCCGCTGCAGAGCGGGGAGCAGACGAGCAGAGTGCTCTCAAAAAGAGAAAATAAAGCTAGAGGCGTATGTTTAGACGAATGTTTCATTTCCGCGCGAGTGCTGGTGTTCACTCGCATCTGAGCGACACGTCTCTGTACCCCCAATACCCAGACAGGGACGCGGCTGTATCTGTCCGCGCAAGAGATGTGCAAGGCAGGTCCAGCGCCACTGTCCCCGGTGCGGTGCTCTCAATGTTATGGGTTCATTCATCTGCTGTTGTCTGTACTGTTGTCTCTGTAGACTCTCTTGTCCTCATCCTCATCCTCATCCTCATCCTCTCATCCTCATCCTCTCTTCATCATCCCCATCTCTTCTTTGCTCATCCCCTGCATACATCTCCCATCCCCTGCATACACTAGCTCCTCCTATCCCTCCGATATCCGTTTCATCCACACACCTCCCTTCCCGTACCCTCCTGCAACGACAACCTCGCTTCCTCCTCCCTTCTCCTCTCTCGCTCTCTCTCATCTTTCCTTCCATTCCATTCCTCGCCACCAACTCTTGCTCCCCCCTCATTGCGTCTCCCAACCCCAGGCAATGGGATCCCTCCTCTAGCAGCTTTCCACGGCACATTCTCTCATCCCTGATCCTCCAGTCATGGATGGCGTTGCCTTCCAGGGCATGCCGAGGATAGCCCTCACCCCCGCAGAGGAGGCCCTTATTCCGCGCCCACACTCCTCTGCCTCCCAGGTGGCTTCCGCCGTGCCCTCCGCCTACACTCGCACCTCCACCGTTCCCTCCCCCCAGACCAGGCACCCGCACCACAAAAACCACCACAGCAGCATCACCCATCATCCTTATTACTCCAACCCTGCCGCTGGCTCTTCCTCAACAGGGCTAAACACACACTTGGCCTCACCTTCTTCAGCCTCTATACCCATCTCCACCGATGCTTATTCGCGCCCGTCCACGCCAGGTCCTCGCCCATCCTCGCCCTCCATATTTCCAATAGGGACACCTCCCTCAGCGACCAACTACAACATCACAACAGGAGAGCAAGAATACCCACAAAATCCCCAGGACTCTTTCGCCTATTACTCGCAAATACCCTCTCGCTCTGTTTCTCCGGGTCCCTCGCGACTTGCATTTGCGCTGGCGCCGCGTCCCGCCCGGTCGCCCTCTCCTCAACTGTACAGCAACCTTTACGACCCTTATCAGCCTCGTCCGCCATATTTCCATCGCAACTCTTACGATGTCCGTCCTGGATCACCTCTTCAGCAGGAACACCAAGACTCGTGGGAAATTAACATGCGGATGGAGTCGCCTGCACACGTCTCGGACTCGGATGGAGACTCTGAAGACGGCAACGACTCTGATGACGAAGGCGAGGGGAAGAATCAGCGCCCATCCTCCCCTAGACGCTCTACCAGCAAAAGCATCCTCAGACGACTACGCGATACCACCAGCAGGCTTAGTTTTGGTGACGAAAGCAAAAGACAATCCCGAGCCAGCGAAGAGTCTGATCGGGCGCCAAGGATCAGCCAGGACTCGATTTCGGCAGCATGGCCGGCTAAAGAGGTCTTGCAGGATCTGTCTGATGAGGAAAAGCAGCAGGAACCCAGGCGGAGTCGATCAGGCTGGCGACCTTCACTTTCACTGATCCGGCAAGAGAGTAGCATCAGTTCTAGCGCGAATCAGTACCTTCAAAACGACCCCAATCGCATCAGCGGCTTGCCAAGCGACACTTTTGATGGACCCCATCCCATCGATGGCAGCAACAATGGCAGCAAGGAAAAGAGGCATCGTCGCACCAAAGGCAGCAAAAGCAGCAAAAAGAAGAAACGCAGGGCCAAGAAGAAGAAGCGGGCTGAACAATTGGCGGCGCAACAGCGGCAGCAGCAACTCTATGAACAACAGCTTGCAGAACAGGCATGGGCGCTGCCTAGCTTGACAATGGTCCTGGAAAAGAAGTCGCGATACCCTCTTGGCTACGATGACCTTGAGGCCTTCTTGAGAAGCCAGCGCGCGGCGGAGTATCTCAACTTTTGGGCAGTAAGTGCGCGCGCTCTCTCTCTCTCTCTCTCTATCCAGCAATACAGCAATGTGTATCATGTTGATGGCGGTCATATAGACTAATCGTGCCTTAATAATGATCTTTAGGACGTCACGGCTCATGAACAACTATGCAGGACATTTGATGTATCTGAGCGGAGACAAAAGCGCGAACTACAGCTCGAGGAACGCGCGATCGCGCGAGATAAACGACGAATGGCGCTCGTGGCTGCACTAGAGTCTGAACGACTCACACCAGATCCTGATCTCCTAGCACCCGACCAAGCGGGCGTTGGCGCCGGAACAGGGATCGGGATTGGGGCCAGTGGACAGGACGTTGATGGCTCGAACCTCTATGCCACCAGTAGATCTAGCCTGCAGCTACCCCTGAATGACCATCTCTCATTCCCTCAGGAGAGTCGCCGCTATGGTATCCAGGACTCTTCAGCGGCATTCCCGCCCATGCCGCCGTCCCATTCAAACAATTACGGCGTTGGATCATCCTCATCCGGAGCGTACGATCGGAATTTGACCGGCGCGGGCGGCCAAAGGACATCAGGGGAGATGAATCAACCCTCACTGGAAGATGCGCATATATCGGAACAGGATGCAGCGGTCGCGGCTGTTGCGATGAGGGCTCAGCGCGATGGATTATACCCTTATGATCAGAACCAAGAGGAGGTCCGCCAGGGTTCATTCGACCTCGATCAACCCATGCCTGGAGGACCGTCAGGCATGCGCTACCAACAGAATGACACCAGCAATTTCCAAGCAGGTGGCAGTCTACCAAACACATATTCAGTACCTAACGCCTACAATCTGATGATGCGAGGACGTGGGTCGGCTGATGTCATAGGCCGATCCAGTTCTAGAAACTCGCGGACAAGGCCATCGGGATCAGAGGATTATTTCAATATGGGTGTCAGACAGTCACGGTCACAGCATTTTCAGCAAACACCGCAGCTCATTGTTCAGGACGATGAAAGGCAAGAGCAGTTAAATACGGGCACCATGGACGATGATCGAAGAGCGGAAAGTCCTATGAATCTTCAGCATAGGATCTCTCAACTATCCTATGGGATTGCAGACCCTGATATGGGCCGACACCTGTCGATCAGTCGATTCAGCGGCGGCATCGGACCACTCCAGGCTCCTGCATCGATCCGTAGGTCAGGAGAGAGCGCCTACACTCCGAGTATCTTTAGTGCTGGGCAAGAGGGCAAGGCTTTGTTGGCGCAGAGCTTTAGGACAATCGGCTTGGAGGATCTGCAAGAGTCTGCAATGAGGATCTATCGGAAGTATCTGATTCAACTTCGGACAGCCCCCATGGCAGCAGAGGAAGAAGCAGCTGCGTCGGCTGCGAAGGGTCCTGTCGGCACCAGCGGTCCCCTTTTCCGCAAAAGTATTGACAAGGCAATTGCGCCTGGGTGGGATGGCTATGCGGAAGAGGTCATTGCAGACTGGAATCAAAAATGGCATGAACGGCGATCCAAACGTCTATCCGGAAAAAGAAGCATACTGGGGGGAGTTGGTGACGAAACCCATAGTGTGCGGCTCAGTGTTGTGGGACAGGAAGGCGGGCTTAGTATCGACACGCAGCCAGCCAAGCAGACGGAGGAATCTGAGGAAGAGCATAGACTCAATGAGGAAGGACAAAGCCCTGGAGGAGCCGCAGGCGGAACCTCTGCGCCGACAAGCCCAACTAGTCCCAGGCTAAGGAAGAGGACTGGGACTGGGCTCAGTGCGATACTCAACCCATTTTTGACGAGACTTATGCGTATAGAGACCACTGTTGTCGAGTTGCCAACCTTGACCATCAACACAACGACCATCGAAGAGGCAACTGTTCTGAATGATTCAGCTGAGGACGACGATGAGGACGATGACGATGATGATGACGACGACGACGAAGACTACGACAGCGACGCAGAAGATGACGATAACGAAGAAGATGAGGATGGGGATGAGGACATGGAAAAGAGAGCCGGAATGGATGAGAGACGTGTTGGGGCGACCGAAAGCCAGGAGGCGTCTCAACAGTCCCCCAACCAAACGCGGCAGGAAACGATTATGATCCTCGATCGATCCGCGCCCACCACTCTTCCTCCTGTGAACGGCACAATGACTAGTATACTGGCAGAGGATTTCGTTGCCCGGGGTGAACATCCTAACGATGGAGCGGGTGTAGGGACTATTGCCGAAGCTCCTATCGAAGGAGAGGCGTTGGAAAGGCAATCGACATCTTCATCGCTGTCATCTTCATGGGACCGCATCACTCAACACGATCTGCAAAAGCAAGGTATAAATGACATGAATTCGGCGATTCTGCGCACATATATACTTTGGATTGTGTCTAACTTTTAATGTTATATAACGTTTCGCCCTTAATAGTTACTATTTTGCCGCTACCTGTAAGCACATCCAGCCGCCCATCGCGCGGGGTCCGGTCTAGGACAGGGAACGCAGCAAAGTCGGTATCGGCAGTCGCCCAAAGAGCTGTCTCTGCGCTATTGAATAAATCCAGGGGAAGCCGCGGATTGAGTCCGTCGAGTCTGGACACAATTCAGGTCACCCCAGCCACATCGCCACACATCCAGACACCGGCGATTGCTACATCAAATTGGGATTTAAACGAGAAAGAGGCGATCGACAATACTGGAAATGGCGTGGATCCTTTTAGACTTGGCCATTCTGTGTCGATACCAACATCCAGAACCAGCAACTCATTTGTACAACTGCATGGTGAGCTCCTGAATGATAGAAGGGGTTTGGGTGTAGCACAGTTGCCGCGACCAACATTCCTGACACCAACAATGTCGTTGGTGAGTAACGCCACAGCTTCATCCTCGCCATCGTCGTCAAGAGCGCCTTCGACGTCTGCACCACGATTTTCAGGGGTATCTCCGTCAGCCGTGGCGGTATCGGCCGCAGCCGCAGCGTTCTACTTGCCGTTGGAGTGTCGACAGCGAATCCACACACAGGTTCAGGAAGAAGGTCGGACGTATGCGCCCTACTTGTATGGACCAGCCAAGGGATTTGTGATGGACGTGGTTCTACAGGACTATTACTACCCATTGTTCTTGAAATATGTGGAGAAACAGAACCTGGGGCTGTTGACGCGTCACCATCCTAACAATACGATCAAGCGGCGAGGCATGATCTGGACCGGCGTGGTGGTGTGGCTGATAGTGGTTGCGATCCAGCTGACGCTGATTCTTCTGGGACTCGGAGGATGGAAGAGTCCGTGGGTGTGGGTGGTAGGAGTTGTCGGGGGCTGGACAGGATCGATCAGCCTAGCGACAGGGATCAAGGAGTTTTCGCCTATTCTGGGACTCCTTGGCAAAATGTGAGTTGATTTGGATGAAAGGGGGTTTAGGTGAAGATGTGATGAATAGTTGAACACTGTTATTGACATTTTTTTGTTTTGTTTTCGATGGTATGATTAGATGCGAGGACAAGCACCTGTTCCGGTTCAGGAAGATCGCGGAGCCGTCGATACGGGTGCGTCACCGGCAGTTGTCGTACTGGATGCTGAGTTACTGCATCTTTTGGTCGACAATGGTGATGGTGGTGTTTGCGGCGCTGCCACAGCGGAAGGTGGAGGGATAATTTGTACGATAAGCATTGATGCAGTTTTTTTCTTTTTCTTTTTTTTTTTTTGATATGTGATATGCATATATACCTGTAGCCTAGCTGACTTGTAGTCCATCATGATTGCATTTTTATTTTTTTTTCCGTTTTTGTTGTTTTCGCACTCATCCAACCAACCTACTCCTAATAACACTTACAATAATAACAATAATAATAATAATAATAACGGCGACAGTATTGACAACAGATTGGCTATTTTTAAGGGCGGGGATGTTGTGCCTGACAGGGCTTGTTCGGGGTTTGAAAATGGCTTGCAGATGGTCCGTCCTCTGCGGGGAGGTGGGGGGGAGAATGAGAAAAAGGCGGGATGACAAACGAGTGTTGGCCCAAACACAATAGTGCGCTAGCAAGGAAACCCATTTCTGTCTCTGCCTGAACGTTGGCCGACAGGTC
>MU616729.1:0-48716 GCA_025201705.1 Dissophora ornata | reverse complement strand
AAGACACTTGAAACCCTTCTTCCGCGTCTGCTAATCCATCTCGCGTGATATCACGCGCTATCTTTAGACCTTTGGTCAAAGCCCTTTCGAATCTTGTGTTTGGTATTCTAGTTCGACTGAGGGTCTGCTCACCCTTGGGATTCGGAGTCAGCTTTGAACATGATCTCGAAAATCCACAGATGGCAGGCATGATTCTTCCCATGACACAACCTGCAAGTCTCCGTGCGGAGGCGGAGCGCAGAAGGTTGGTCACCTTTTTGGTAGCTATAGATAAAAGAAAAGAAAAGAAAAGAAATCCAATACTGATTCCGATTTCTCTACGTCTATTTTTATTAATTCCAGGGCACTGGCGTTGAAGGCACTGGATATGAGGCTACATGCAGCGGCAGGGAATAGTGCAAGCCTCCCGGGGTTAAGCCAGAAAACTTTCCTGGCACCAACGCCCTCCGCGGGCAACCCCATCTCGTTCCCATCAATATCCACTGAAGCATCATCCGCGCCCAAGACCAATTCTGAGAACGATGTCCTTTTTGAGACATCAATGCTGGATGAAGAACCCTCAGGAAAACCCAGCAGCAGTACAAACGACGGCGAGACTAATGAGAGGTCGCAATAATAACATGAATAAACTGTACAACAACATATTATCGAAATAAAACAAAATGGGTATATGAATACATGAAAATGCTATACAAAAACAGAATCGATGCCCGGCATCGATGAGAATAATGAGAATATCGCTTGGGGATCTTGAATCGACTCGCTCACAGGAGCGAGTTCTCGGGGTCGGTCGCTGTCACACATTGCGGAACCAACCTCGTTCCAGTCCGAAAGAAACAGCTGCCACTCTCGACTCATACACCACCGGAGCTCAGCCCAGGAAGAAACCTGTGACATACTCTCAGACGGGTCGGTGGCATGATGCAGAATGTGGTACCAGACAGAGTCTTTTCTTTCGACCAGTGATAAAGGCCCAACTGAGAACGGAGGCGGCTTTAGTAGCACGCCTAACGCCCGCTGAACCTGTCGATGGAGCCTCGAGTCTAATGTCGATATGGATCGGCAGTAATTTAAGAATGAACTCTGAAAGCTCCACAGTGCCCAATGGTGTGGTTTTAATCGGTCATGCAGCGTTCCGCGCGACTGCTGTCGCTGGAATTGGCGCGGAACATTTAAAGCCGCAACTCCTGTGTCATCGTCACTGCCGTACATGGAATCGTTGCTTGAGTTCAGAATATCTCCAGACCAACTTTCTAGCGACGGTAGGCTGCAAAGCTCGCGGTATACCATCCTCTCAAACGAGGCGAACTGAGTATGGTTCGATAGAAACTCCTGAAAGGATGCCTCCATCGAAGCAGCGTCCTGGGCTCCAGGAATCCGATCAGCTGCCTTCGAATGGCTTAATACGGAGGATGTCATCATAGATCTTCCATGTCCAAGGTTGAGATCACCTGAAAAACTGACAGCGGTCGCAACCTCACGCTCCTCATGACCGTGCTCATCCTCCACAGGACCACCCATAGACATCATCAGATGAAAACCATGATCCAAAGCAAACTGAGCCAGCTCCAGTAACGCTTCTCGCCAAGCCATGTTCTGTTCATCTAGATCATAGTAGCAAAAGAGATAAATTTGAATGTTCTTGACAATCGTTCAACCTTACATACAACAAACAGAGTCGGTTCCATTCACTTACAGAACCTGCTGTGCTCTATCTGTATCTTCCGCGCCACCTTTGCAATCGCTTCAATCACTTGTATCGCCTGGCCAAACAAATGCACCGCTCTCACTCCATCCTTGGCGTCGTATAAAAAGCGATCAGCGTCCTCTTGCTGGATACCTGTTTCTCCGAGTCTTGTCCTAGCAATATCTATCCACCTCGCGTTGGCCACGTCAAAACACCCTGCCAAACACTGCAAGATCGACGAAAACAACATCGATGTCTCTTTCTGAAAACTTTCGAGCGCCTGCAAGACAGTTTCATCTTCAAATGGTGCTGTAGAAGCCCCAGGGATTGGAGAGGGTGATATAGACGCATTTGCGCTTAGAGCTTCGATGTCGCTCGATAGCGCTGCTACCAGCGATACCAGCCACTGAATAGCTGGAACCGATACGACCATCAAGCAAGGCTGTCGAGGAAGAACACGCGTCGCTGAATGACCAGTGACTTGGCCTTCGTCGTTTGAGGCAAATGTTGAGCAGTATCCTTGTCCATACTGATCTTCAGTGCCTAAAAATGCAGTCAAAAGAGGTCGGAAGATGGAGATAAAGGCCAGAACTCTGAAAGAGCCCATGACAGTATTCCTATATCATGTACAAGAGCCTGTCAGCACTTTCACATTTTCTGAGTATTCCCGTGGTAGTAATAGACAACGAGTTACCATTGTTTCTTGTCTTCAGGCTCCAATGCCACATTACGTAGCGAACTCGTCAATGTCTGTAAAGCCTCATTTAAGTGATTCCGGGGACTCTGATGCTTGTTTGTGTGATTGGCAAAGAGGGTATGGATCCTTGACGACTTGATACTCTTATCCCCCAAACCGGGACCTCCTGGTGCGTTACTCTGCCCTGCCTGTACGCTATAAAGCTTGGGCATGGTTCCAGTTGATGATCGAGAAATGCCCGAGATCCAGCCAATTGCGGCTTCGTCAGATCTGCTCTTTCCTTGTTGTCTCACTGGTAATGTTGACAATATTGGCTTCCGGTGGTCTAAACTCCCATAAATAATTGTACCGCCATCAAAGACTCTGATTCCTAGACGCATATCCAGCCCTTCTTCTACCCTAGTCCCGCTCTCAGGTTCGACAACTAGGAGAGAAGCAGTCTCTTGATCTCGCTTTGTGGCCCGCGAATTGAATCGGAAAGAATTTCTACTTGGGATGAGCTTTATGTGACCCAAGACCATCTCTAGCAGATCCTGAAAGAAATGTTTCTCTCCAGCTTGATAGAGATAGGCATACCCCCGAATCTTCTGATGGATATACACGCCATCCCTGGAATGGATAACAGGCGAAAACAAGACAACGTTAATTGATTGGCAATAAGTTCTTTCATAGACTTGAGGCTCTGCATCAAACGTGATACGTACACCCGAGGCTGAGGAAAATATCGAGACGATGTCAAGAAGTTCAATATAGAGTCGTGCGGGCCGGCAAGCTGAGAATTTTGCATGACCAGCCCACAGTGCTGGATGACTTGGCCTACGATGTGATGAGCCAACTCAACATGCCGGATGCTCTCACGCACCATGCGCCTTGACTCAAGTCGCTATACGTGAGGAGGTATATATTTGTCAGCGCCTTGAATCACACACTTCCTTTCCCAATTTCCCAGGGTTTCCACTTTACCTCATAGTCTCTCTTAAGTTGATTTAAGAGTAAGCTAAGGTATGACTGACACCTAGACTTGACCGAATGCGCTCGATTGAGCGTTTTTTGATCTGAAGACCCGGCAGCCGGGCGAACAGCCAGATAGTGTTCTCCGATATTACTTAGAACCTTGGCCACCAATTGCAGTCTTGACTCTTTGAACTCCTGAAACAGCTTCGCGTCCTGGGTTGCATCCATTAAGCTTCGATCCACATCCGTTCCTTCCACAGAACGACCTGTATCCCCAAAGCCATGCCCACAATAGTCCAAGTGACCTAGTGGGAGATCCTTGAACAAGGCGTTGCACAGTACAGGCATTGATTCTTGCGTATGACAGGCAGCCGTCGCCGCAGAACAATCTGAGATGGTCAATAGGACCTTCATAAGTCTATGCTGCACCGTTAACTCGTGGACTGGAAGACTAATTGTGCTGAACCACACGTTCAAAAACACGTCCTCATGCAGCAGCACCATCCTAGGGCAGCACTCTGCCATTCGTGCCGCCCAAACCAACTCATCCTGCAACCTCCAGAGCTGCATCCAAGGACTGATCCATGGCTCTCGCTTGAAGAGACCACTAACATCCTCCATCTTCACACAACGCTGATCGAGTAGGATAACGCTACATTCAGCATAGACACCAAGCAATCGCCATGTACCTTGCAACGACATGGATGTGAGATTTGCTGACCTGGCAGGCCTAGAGCTGTCTAGCGAGACAGGGTCCCGTAGACCAGTTCCCGAAGAGGCAGTAAAAAAGCCGGTGAGGCCAATCTGGTTCTGGCCTAGATTGGCTGGGATGGTAGACCGCGTCTGCTGCTGCTGTTCTTCTTGCAAGGCTTGGTGCCGAGCTCTCACGAACCTCGCAATGGTTGGATAGATCCACAAAAGAACTATCTCGGCGAGATCACTGTCCTGTGTAAGAGTCAGTGGTCCATTGGGAGATGGCGCGTCAGTGCTAACAACGGGCGCAGAGGATTGATTTCCTTGCTCGTTCGCGTCTGATGATTGCGAGAAATCCATGAAGTCGTTATCATCAAACACAAGCTGATCGTAGTCCAATGAAGAGAAGCCATCTTCCGTGGGCATCACTGTGTGGTCCAGTTCTGTCTCTGTGTTTGCTGCTGTTGCTGAAGGCGGTTTAGCATAGTCCTGCATCTGTCTTGCCATCAAATCTCGAAGTTGGCCTTCATGGGACTTTCTAAGACGCAAAAAGCTCTCTACTACTCCAAGCGCCTGCAGTCGCAGCTCCGCGGGGTAGGATACATCTGGATTAAAAAAACGAGAGAGTCCTGAGAAGATTTCCACAAAAACGAAAGGTCAGGCGGCGTGTCCGATTCCCATCTCATGCATCACAGCCCTTGATAATCCCAAAGTTTCACAAACATCAACTTACGTTGGTCCAAATACGCCAGGGGAGGATACCGCGGGTCATCGCGAATATTAGTCCCTTCATCGTTCAGCAAACGAGCGATATAACCGAGCGTTGATTCGATCAATGCAGCCACGGGCGCCTGGCGTTTGCTGCGAGGCATGTAGCTTGCGTTGGCGTCCATGGCCAAGTCATCCTCCAGTGACTGACACATATATTCAAGTCGCCCGAAAAAGTAATCCAAGATCTTGTCCAGCGACCTTCCATTCTTCCCAACCATAACGCTATGTTTTCCTTGCCGCTGCCAGATTTTGCCCAGATAGAACACCGACTCCAGTAAAATCCTTCGAGCTGCATCGTCACTGCTCTCAAAGTTAAGGAGACTTCTCAGTTGACCAACAGTGGACGGGCGAATGAATTCTGGTACGAGGAGGGCAACCATGAGAACGAGGTTACATGGATTGCAAAGGGACGAGTACGTCTGCTCGCTTGAAACCGATGATGATATTGTAGTGACAATGGCCGGCGAAATCGATGAGAGCATTCGCTTGCAAGCTTTGATTTTCTCGGTCCTGCTAAGCAGATGGTACGAAGTCACTTGTGATGAGTGAAGCAGGTCCCTCATATCCGCCTGCGAGACTGTACTTGGCGTCTGGAGAGTCTCAACGAATTCATCGTCCGCACAAATTTCGCTGACCTGCCATTGTATCACCCTTGCCAAGATCTTGAGGAAAATCTCGAAGCATCTGTCGTGCCTATCCACTGTCTCTACCAATGCCATGTTCGGGTCAAATTCAGTCGAGGTGCGAGGATCATCCCTGAGCGCTGCGTCAGTTTCCGAAGGGGCCTGAGTTTCCATGGTAGCCATCCGCCTCAAGAATTCGGGCAGCCGATAACCATGTTCTGTTGGCATGTCTCGAAATCCTCGACTAGCGAAGAATCGGTAAATATACACGGCAACATCCGCACTTGGAGTCCAACCCCAGATATGGAGTCGAGAGTGGCAGAAAAGGAGAAATTTTCTCAAATGGCGCTCTACCTCAAAATCCTCAGATGTTGCCCGATCGAGCCAATTCTTTTGCAGCAACGACAAGATCAACGCCCAGTTCTCCTTTGTCTGGATCGCGGGATTGGAGCTTCCGTCCCTTTCAAACTGATGGAGCTTGCATATGTCGAGCAACAGCTGCATGGCGTGATTCGCCTGGTCCTTTTGGGCTACAGACCCATCCAAGATACCGCTTGTGCCGGTCAAGCTTCCATCCGTGAGCCAAATTTGATGGACCTCCCGATTAAAAAATGTCCAAAAGTCTCGCGATGCGCCACGTAGTTCTGAATATCGATTGAGTGCTTGAATGAGACACACCCAAATCTCCATTACATCTTGGCCATGAATCGCTCCTGCGGACATTTGCTGATGATCTAGCGACTTCGAAAGTTGCATCAAAAATCCAGTATCACTCGCGACAAGCAGCTGTCGCATGAGAGATTGGACAGATATATGTACAGCTTCCTGTGCATCCTGCCATGCGCAATCCGCCAAAATATACCAGCTCGCCAAGGCCCACCGCGTCCAGACAACGAGGATCGATATTGGTGAATGCAGGCGCTCCAGCTGTGATTCCGCGACCAGCGTCACTAAGGGACCAATAACTATGGACCCAAACATCCTCCAAAATGATGCACATTCCAGAGGATCAGAGACCGTGAACCTCTCTATCAGTAGTGTCGTCATGTTTTCTAGCGCCAGTAAACTGACATTAAGACCACTAACGCCAGAGAGTCCGTTACATAGCTGACCGGAATCACAACCCCGCGAGAATTCTTGTAGCGATTGAAAATGGAGCCGGAAGGTGGACAAAACAGAGCTTAGATCGCGCTCAACACTTGAAATGTCGTCCCATTTTGGCATGAAGGGCTGACCGAAGAAGAAAGCGTGCGGCATAGCTCCAGTATCCAGCTTGGTTTGAATTGGCATGGCCCTTAAGAGTTGTGAGAGCATACCCCGGCCAATGTACGTATCGCGCGAGAAGTAAAGCCCGTTTGAAATTGCTTTATCAGAATACGCAAAGTCTTTTGTGTCTGCAGAGGTAGGTATTGCGCGGGAACCTGCCACGAAATGATTCCGGTGCCAAGACGCAGAGACAGGCGGTGGAGCTGGGAGTCTTGCAGGGGGCGGTATTTGGTCGAGGCCAGGATCGCCATCGTCATCCCATGATTGATCCGGTATTGTGTACTCTTCGATCGAAGCATTGCTCTCATGAAGATATGGGTTGTTGTGAATTTGTTGACCCTTGGTAGCACTGGGACTAGTCGCTCTATCCTGCAACCGGTGCTGATCTCCCCACTTGGAGCTCGGTTGGAAAAACGGCTTGTTTACGAATTGAGGTCGGCTCGATGTAGGATGTAGTGAGATATGAGAATACAACGTCTCCTGAAGCAGAGCCTTTGTTTTTTTAGTCCTGGTTGGGGCAGGTCTTGAGCGTGCACGAGATGATGAAATCGGGGTCATCCTAGGCGCACGTATCCTGGGAACAACCTTGGGATTACAAAGCCTCCGCGGGCGATATTTCGATTGATACTTTGGTGCAGTGGTATCGTGCCAAAATATTGGATAATCGAGATGAACATTATCACTCTGCTCGCCCTGGTCAAGCGATGTTGATAAACGCTCGTCTTCCATAAAATCTTCCCTCCTTTCAATCCCATGGCCAGCGAATAGGTCACGGTCGCCATTTCCTAGTGTAATCCTCTTCCCACGTTCCTTGGAACTGAAGTCACGATTAGTGCCGTGAATCTCGTTTGACGCAGACGATTCTAATCCCTGATCCGATTCCTGGGAGTCGTCTGGGGTTTGTCTGAAAAGACGTATGTTTGATCGCGACACTGCCGGGGAACTTGAGTGCGCAGACCGACGAATTTTAAGTGAGGTGAGATTTCCGCTCACGCGGCGTCGTTTCTTCGAGGATGGGGCAGAGGAAGTTTGTTTAGGTTTCCAGGATCTCTGGGAAGGACGAACAAGCATCCTGTCTATCATGTCGAGCCGCTCTTCGCGAAATCTTGACCTGATTCTTGCTTGAGTATTAGAGGTGTAGGGGCTGACGATCGACTTCCTTGAAACATACTCCGGATCACGTCCACCTAGAGATTCGCCAAACTCGGAATCGGATGAGGCCACATCTACGGAGGATCGTCTTCGATAGACATGACCGCCGGGCTAAACAACCATGGAAAATATAGTAAGTTAGGGTAACGTTAAAATAAAAAAGAAACGTTATTAGATCTAACTCGGAGTGTGAATCAACTGATATTGACATTACGGATCGCTCAAGATCATCTGTATCCTTCGAATTGAGCCAGGATCTCTTGTTATTCCCGGGAGAGACATCATGTAGGTCGTCTTCTTGGCTGGTTTCTGACAAGACACCGTGAGCAGATTCGTCTTCGCTTGCACTCTTATCCTGTGCAAGATGGGCTATAAATTCGTTTAATGCGCTGTCGCCTTGCTTCGATGTGGCGATTCGCCGTTTGGCATGATGGGCGAGTGGAGCTTGGTCTGGCTCTGGTCCTGCTATTGTGTCCGGTGTCCCTGAGCGATGCCGTCTCGACCGTTCCTGCTTCGATCGCAGCGATCTCAGGGCTGCGGCATCATCTGGGAGTAGATTCCTTTTGAAGAAAGCCGCCGGAAGGACGTGCTGCCTAGGCTTTTTGGTTTTCTTGGCTGTTGCTAACTGGCCATCGTCGTCACTAGTTATATCGTAGTTCATGTGGTCGTCAGTGTCGATGACTGGACCTGTTTCTGGCCGAATTCCTTGCAATGATCTGCGAGAGGGCGGCCAGCCGCCCTCTTCGGCGCTAGATGAAGGGCTCGAACCCATAAACCGGTTGTTCGTATGGTACGCCATTTCTGGTGCTACATCCAGAGGCTCCAAGAGCTCCAAAGGTTGCATAGCCAGTCGTTCAAGCTTATGTGTCGCGCGCGCACTCAAAGGACGAGGCAATTTGAAGCGGGGAAGATGTTTCTGATGATCTTGCAACGTTGGCTCACCACTGCCGGTCGGCCTTCCAGATTGAAATTGGTGGCGTAAGTCTTCGATCGTCGGAAGGTCATCGTCATCCCAGTCCTGAAGTGAAAAATCCAGGTCCAACACATCCTTACTCCGTTTGGCCCGCTTCGGGTCCGGACGATCCGCTGCCCGAATGGCAGGATCATCGACTGCGCGTAGATCCTGCTCTTCGTAATCTGAGTCCTCCCCATCATCATGATTACCAATTGGCAAGCCAAAGTCCTCCTGAATAAAGCCACGCGATTCGGAGCGTCGGATGGAGCTTCCTCGGCCTCCAATCAACCGAGCGTGTTGCTGCTTGTCTGCGGTGTACGGTTTGCGCTGCTGGAATGTGCGTTCTCGTAGCGGGTACGACCGAACAACGAAAGGGTATGCCTCGCTTTGGCGGTAAGATGTATAGGTGTCTGTTGCGCTGTCCAACCCATGCTTGCTCGCGTCATCAGTATTGAGTCCAGTATAGCTGGAAGATCCATGTCCTGCTGAAATTTCAGTGGACTCATCGTTGAGAGTCCTGCTTGGTGATAGACGCAACATAGTATCAGGCAGCGTTGGGGTGAATCCCAATGGCTGGTGTTTGTCATCTCTCAGGCTATCCGCTGTTGCCCCTGCTCCAACTGCAGGTTTTTCATCCTCGGAGTCAGGAATTTCCTATGTTGAACGAGAACCGAATACAATGAGGCTCTAGCTTCGCATGATGTGATCTACTGGCTTGCCTCTAGTTCAGCGGGGACAATCTCTTCTTACAAACTCCAGCCCAACTGAAGAGGTGGTCTCATTGCCACTGTATATCGCGGCGGCAGGATGAACGATAGGGACCATGACACCATGCCATGGCTCGACACAACTCAGCTGAAATCGTTCTTCATTTGCACTGTGAATGGCACTTCGCTTGGTAGAGACTTTGACTCTGTCCTCGTCGTCAGATTCTGACACAAGTACTTTTGACCGCGCTTGTTTGGCTGTTGGCAGACTCTTCCTAAATCGCAAGTTCGGTGTATCCCAATCCACTTGGACCGGAATACTAGTCTCCGGTAGAGTGTCGATCCCGCCATTATTTCCAAAAACCTGAGAAGACTCTAGAAGACTCTGTGACGCCTCTCGCTTGAAGGTGAAAGCAGAGGATGCTGCTACTGAGTGCTGTTCCTGTACTGCGTGCTGTGATTGCTCCCGGGTACTTCGGTTTGGCATTGGGGTGAGTAGGGGAAGGTTGCACTTGGTATAGCTCAGAGGGCGCCTTAGTTGGTCTAATGTTCCGCAATGGATGGACATGGAAGATTGTTTAGAGGCTGTGATGGAATCCTGTTGACAAGAATGCATTTTTGGTGGCGTTTTGGTATTGCTCGGCGCTGTACCTCGCCAGGACCAGGGAGAAGGTTGGTGTCTTGCTGCTGCACCAGTGAGATGATGTGGCCAAGGGACAGCTGCAGGCTACGGCGCGTCGCGTCTATATTCTGGAGCGAGAAAGATAATTTGAAGGCAATCGAGCCATTGGGAAGGAAGGATCCGAGATGTTCTTTCTGCGATGTAATGAAAACGAGCACGAAAGATCAAACGGACCACTACAACATCGCAAGCAGCAGTCCCCTCGACTGCAATTTCTGCACAGCCTGTCTGTTCTCTTATCCAGCCCTCGCCTCTTCATCGTCTTCCCTCTCCCAGTTCCTCTGTCAATTGCCCTTCGCCTTCGCCTCCTTATTCTCGCCACTTCTCATCCCTCTGCAATCCCGATCCATCAACCCTCTCTCTCTCAACCCCGACAGCGGGGAATGGGCGACTACCGCCCAAACTGTGTTGCGGCCAATGAGGACCGTTTCTACCTCATCACTCTTCAGCCCCCCAGCGCAAACTCATACAATCCCCGTATTGTCCTCCTCCAGTCCCCATTGCTCCCAACCTCGCTGCAAACCACAACCTGGGCCATCGTTGGCAGCCACCCCTCAACTTCTCTGTCGTCCTCCGTGGCCAATGAACTCGATGTCCTGGCAAACGACTTTACTTCCGGAACTAGCAGTTGCCAGGTAGACACCCAGGGCAACTTTGTCTGGATTAGTTCCAATTCTATCACAAAGACCTCGAGCGATCCATCGAATGCCCAAATTGCTTTAAAGCCTACAGGTGTGCAGTACAGCATCGGCGAGGGAAGAGGAGTTTGGTCTCTCGTCAACTCCCGTCGGCTATCTGGTGCACAAGGTGTGAACTATATCTGGGATGATGAGCACAAGGTCAATGCCCTGTTTACACTTGCCCCTGGCATATTTGTCCACGCCTTGGCATCGACTGCTGTTCCTGGTGTGATTCTGGGAGTTCTGAACGGTAATAATCTTGTCCAGTCCAACCGGACGTTATCTCTGGTGAGTCAATGGTCTACGGATATGTTTGCATGGTGAAGACCGGGTATTGGCTGTATGGCCGACAACAACGCTATTGACTTTACCGACACTTGTGGCTATGTTGTGTCAACATGGCAATGTTATTAGTTTGGGCTCTGGGCTTTTGGGCTTTTGGGCATGTCCGACATTTTGTAGTTAATTTTTTTTTGTGTTGCTGTTGAACTTCTTGCTGGTTTGGGGATAGGACGTTATGACATACGGGATCCCAAGAACGATTGCCTTTAGCAATCACACCATGTACCTACTTGGGTCGAACAAGGTGATGAGTCTCTTGCCTATGAGCACGTCTGCACGCGACATTGCCTCCCTGCAAGCTGCGCAGGAGTCCCTCGCTCAGACTACCGTGAAGCATATTCCCCTTTCAAATCTCTCAGACGACTGCATGGACTCTCAATTGACCACCCTCCACTCGACTGCCGTTGGCAGTAATGTTTATCTTATTTGCGCTGTAAGTCTATTGAGTGGCTCCCTCCTTGACCGAGTTAAACATGACAGAGTACTGTTACATCAACTAACCTCCTCGCTACGACTCAGGGAGTGCTGCCAACTACGGCTCTCCGCGTCTTTGCATTTGATGGGGTTCTTCTAAAAGGACCATATCGCCTTCCTCTCCTCGATGGACAGACAAATATCTCATCCTTTGCTTCCGTCTCTGGGTTACCAATGGCTGTCCCAGGACCCGACTTTTTGCTTTTATCAATGAGCGAGAACACGTTCGGTATGTCTTGGGGATTGGACGGACTCAAGCCAGACACGACCAGCTGCGCCATTGGCGACGGCACACTCAACAACGTCACCGCGAGTCCCTCGCCATCGCCAGATAGCGACAATAAACCGATGCAGAGCAGTAAGGGTACTTCCGTTGGAGGGATTGCGGGTGGTACCGTGGCTGCGATATGTATTCTGGCCCTGCTGGCTTGCCGGCTTCTACGCAAAAACCGAAGCCGAGCCAAGATCGATCGGATAATGAAAAGACATGACGGTCTCTCTGTCAATTCTCCAGACGCCGTATGGGTGACAGCTCAAAACACAATTGTGCCTCCCCCACCAGTGCCGCTGTACCCATCGGTGCACTTTGGCGCAGTCCCAACAGAGGAGCAGTTCGACCTAGCGCAGATTGAAATGCAGAGGATGCAACTTGGACCGCCACCAGCCGTCGTTGGTTCTTCAGCCGGAGTCGTAGCCCCGCTCGCCCCGCCAAATCCCTTTGCCATTGCTATCACTGCCCCCGCCACAGCTCAACATCTTCATTCATACCAGCATCAAAACCCCTACCAGAGCCAAGCTGCGATCCAACAGCAAGTGAACGCCCATCACCTGGCACATCAAACCCAGGAGGTTATCTTAGGTGAAGACTCTTATTCGCAGCACATGTACCCAGACTCTCCTTCAGGGTCCTCCACCGTGAATCTCTTACCCGCGAAGGCGCCCAACACGCATGCAGATCACCACGGATCCGGGTCTATGAGCCAGTCTTACCACCAATCCCAATCCGAGTCGTCACACAGCCAGAAGAAGGTGTGGACTGATGATGGATCCGAAGACACTACGACTCCACTACTACCTCCTCCTCCTCCGTATCTGGCAAAAGCGACGCAATTTTTGAGCTCACCCAGCGCGCCTTCAGCGGGCGACCATAGTAGGTAGTCGTGGAGACAGATAACTAGACATGTATGAATATGTATGAATACAAAAAATTGCATCTTGAATGAGGAGGAACGTGACTTCAAAGCGATGATGACCGTGGCGCCACCAATTTTACGAACAATGGCCAACGCGGAAAAGACAGATCGCACGACGTGGAGACATGTCCAGCGTGAATGTCGTTTGGTTTGCAAAAAATAAAAGAACCATGGGCCTTTCGGGGTCCCAATGACACAATTGGGTCTAGAAGCCTATTTATTAGTATTGGGTCCATTGGGTCCATGGCTTTTGTGGGGGAAAGAGTGCGGTCAAGCGGAGCATGATGCTGTAGTAAGTATCTCTGAAGGGAATCCTAGTTCTTTGGAGGCGGAGCAGGAGAGCCAAATTGCTGCTGCTGCATGGGTGCTGGGACTGCGTTGACGAACTGCTGCTGTGCCATAGGCTGGGAGTATGGCGAAGTTGGTTGGGAGTAGGGCGACATTGGCTGAGAGAAAGACGCGGGAGGCTGGGAATATTGCTGAGCGCTATACATGGGCTGTTGAGGCGAAGGTGGGGGTTGAGATTGCTGAATGGGAACCAGAGTGACAGCGGTTCCGTAAGCCATGACCTCCGTCATTCTATCAATGAAGACATAGTCGTTTAGTACATTGGGGTTTGTGGATGCAACTCAGCGTTGCTGTTACACCATGGGACGCAATGTCTGGTCAATGTTCCTGCTTCATCGATTACCCCTGTAGCAATGTAATGGTATGAAAGAAGGAGAGTAGTGAGAATTGACAGAATATAGCAGAGTGCAGTTGGCGGGTTCAAGTATTTCCTCGTAGCTGTTGCACCGTGTACCTGGACAATCTCTTGGCCTGTAAACTGGACTCCTACAACGGCTAGAATGATGCGGAGCAATAGACAAAATAAACCAGCTTAGTCCTCAGAGACGCTGAGGTTTGCCTAGCTCCGTTATTGCATGACTTGTCCTGAAGCGAGAACTTACCGTTGCCACCTGCTGCGGCAGCGTGCTCGAGCATTCTCAGGAACGCTCTCTCGCGAGCCTTCTCAGCCATCTCGATGTAGGTTGAGCTCTCACCTCCAGCGAGCGAGGCAAAGGCTCCCAGCACAGCTTTCCCTGCCTAATAGAGGGAAGAAAACAGAGAATGGACAGTGTTGATGAGGATGACAATTCTTTAAAGCATTTGAGTCACGTCCATTTCCGATAGGTGCTATCTCACATTGGGATTTCTGACGGTCAGTCTATGAATGTTCATGGTAGCGAAGCAGAGCACGAATAGAAGAACGCGTTAGAGCAGCTACATCGAACGGTTCTTTGAGGACATTAATTGTCACTGCCTTCAGTCCTGCAACCAGCGCTGCTCAGCCTACAGCCGGGAGTAGCGTTGAGATATGAGCTGATGATAGCCAATGGACGCAATCCACTGCACACTTGGCAACTGTTTGTTAGTCGTGGACTTGCCCTCGAACAACGCCGTGAGAAGAGGCGATATGATATCCGGGATAGGTGAAGGCGGTCGTAGTGAAGCGACGGTCAACAGAACGGACAGGCTGTGCAGACATGGCGTGGGGATGATTGGGGAGATGAAGAGGATGGAGAGGGTGAGATGGAGGGAAACAAGCAAGCGGGCGTGGAAAATCGACGCCTCGTACAGCACGCCGCGCCGAGCGGCGGCGTGCACCTGTGTCTGTCTGGCCCATGCGTGCGAGAGCTGTGGCTTTTGTATCGCACCTGGGCGCCAACATGCGCCAAGAATGAACCCGTCCCTGCCTCTCCTCTCTCTATTCTCATCTCGGACGAAATCAACGCTGGGACGCAGCAAGGATTCCAGGACGGATCAGCCATCACCCCCTCCACCGCAGGTCCACCGAGCCACTCATGCCGACAACAATAACCACCATCTCATGGCCCCCAGCCAGCGAAACCCACATCATCACCACCGTCATCAACGGCACCACCGTTTCCATACCCGCCTATCAGACCGCTAACATCACCCTCTTCCCCAACAACACCATCTCAACCACCACAACAAAGCCCCCGCCAACCACTGTATTCGGCGTAGTTCCTCCTCCACCATATGTCAGCGGATCCCCTACCTCCACAGCGTCTGCCTCAGGGGACGGAGCCTCGAAAGCCGTCCTCTGGCGGAATTGGGGTCTGGTCATCATGGCGGTCGTGATCCTGGCAGTCATAGGCGGTCTGACACTGAGGCGGTACAAAAGTGGGAGGGCCAAGAAGCAGGAACCCGGAAGTTTTGCGCCTGTGGACGAAGATGACGGCGAGAGTGATCGAGGAAGGATAGGTGGTACCGGAACTCCATCCACGACTCCAGGAGGGAGTAGTATCAGCCTAGCGACTCTGGGAGGACATCATCACCATCACCATCACCATCAGAGTCAAGTCGCCTCGTCTAATAGCAATGTCCGGGAACGGAGGAACTCACAGCCCATCCCTCGAGCCTTGGACCTAGATAGGAACTCTCGCACATGAGGCAGACATTTGTTCGCTACGTTTACATCAGATTAACCCTCTAGCTGTTTATCCTTATTACCCTAATGTCAGGGAAATGAGAGCTCCCGCTCTCCTTTCTCTCTTGTAATAAAAGCTGTAATAACATTGAATATGTTTGCCAATCCGCGGACTGAGATCAAGCGGGGAAAGGAACAATATTTTTACAAATATGCATCATTTATTTTAAGAGCGGGTTTTTAGATTTGTGGCTACGGCGGTGTCCTAGGATCGCAAAATGAAAACGCGACATACGCGTTCAGCGACGATGCGATCCAGCTCAACCAATACAATGGAAGCGACCGATCAGATGCCCTCCAGTTGCACCCCTGGTTTAAAAATGCGAGTGCAGACGGCAAAGTTTGTTTCTCGGCATCTATCTCCACAAACAGACTTACGTGTGTCGAAGAGATTGCGGCTGTGCGCAGTTTCTTTTCTTTCAGCTCTGCAGTCGCAAAAAGGGCCAGGCTGAGGTGACAACTAAACTTCACACGCATCTGCCAGGACAATGGTACTTTTGGTATACTGCGCAAACCCAGCTAGTTTGATGCTTCCCGCCACCAATCTGTGGTCCAAATAGCACAAGTCAAGCTGCGGAAAACGGCTCATCGGAATTTTTGGATGTCACTGTAGTTCACATCAACAACGATGCGCAGTTCCTGGGCTCGTTCGGACAACTACGTGTCCATTTTTGAGTCCCTATTCGTTTACAAAGATGCATGCGGGACATTAAAAACCGGATAATGTTCTTTCGAACTCGATCGTCATTTGACCTCAGTCCGCATCTGCGTAGCTTGTGTTTTTTTTTCCTTTTGAAAGCCGACTGTAGCGGATGGCTATCCGAGGGCCCAGCCACGCATGTTCGCACTTTCTTTTGAGACGACACCGGAGAGTGCAGGTGTTTTAGAGACATATATTATGCGCGTTAGTGGCGTTAGTAGATGAAAGAGAAGACACAGTGTTGGAATGTGCGCTTTAGGACATGAAAATATTAATCTCGCGCAGACGCGCTCGCCCAAAAAAGTAATACGCAAGCAAGGGTCCCATGAATGGGATTGACAATCAAGGCGCTTATCTGATACTCCTCTGCAATCGGTCCACGTAGCAAGAGTACAGCCGCGAGACGTCCAGTCGGTTTGTAAGCATGCTCAGTATGCAGTGGGGTAGCGACCCTATCAGCACCGGCCTCACATGTGGGTATGCATGCTCTCCTACACGCTGACGAACCGCCCAAAACCAACTGCGCCATATTCTATTCCATCAATTTGAATAAGTACGTAGTGAATAGCACCGAACACTAACACGGGGCCAATCTCAATACATTTTTGTGTATGATATTACTCTCTTTGACAACCATGATGTCAAATACAAAGCACCGTGCACCCATAGCAGGCACAACTAATTCGCATGAAGATGTGAAAGTGACCTCACCCCCTTGATCTACAACGGCAAGTATCTCATGCCGACTCCTCAACAAACAATGTGCACTATAAAAACCATCCCTTCCTCGCTTCTTTTCGTTTCTCAAATCAACCATCAACACCATTTCTCACACTCGGCCGAGATCCATACCCAAAACTACATCCAGACTTACACATATACCACAATGGTCTCACATCACTTCCCGGCTGCCTACAATCTTGCCATGATGTCGCCCACTATCATCAATCTCCGTCCCACTGCCAAATCCCAAGAAGAGACTAAGCAAGCGATTGTCGACAAGACACAGGGCCCTCAAGACGTTTACCCGAGCCCGGAGTCCTCTGCGAGCCAAGAGTTTCAGAGCCATGCTGAGGTCGACGTGGCTTTGCAGCTCGATGAATCCGACAGTGTCGACTCGGACAGCATGGACGGCATGACAGACGTCACTTCCGTCACTGGCGATGGCGTTGATAGCGACAGCAGCAGCGGAAGTAGCGTCACGGACCACGAGAGTGAAGATGCAACTGAAGCTGCTGCCCCGGCCTTTGATCTACCAAAGATGATCCTCTCGGGTCTCGTGCCTTCAGTCGAAGGCGGGCCCAAGACTATTCCCACGATGGTCCTGTATGACGACCGTGGATTGCAGCTCTATGACGAAATCACATACCTGGACGAATACTACCTCGCCCAGGAAGAGATCGAGATCCTGGAGCGCGACGGCGATAAGATTGTGGAGCACATCCCTGACAATAGTGTTGTTGTTGAGCTCGGGGCAGGGTACGCAGCGTCCTACTGACAGCAGGTGTTGAAGGTGTTTTTAATGCGCAGTGAACTAACAGACCGTCTTGCTTTCATCTGTTTATCGTTTATTGTTCAATGATGTTCTTCATGCCCTTGCGGATGGTTACGTTACTGCCGGTATTGCACAACCAGCTCGCTCCGCAAGACAGTCCTGCTACTGAATGCGCTTGAGAGGAAGCGCAAGAACATCCGTTACTACGCGCTGGACCTTATGCTTGATGAACTGACAAAGGTACGAGTGAACGATGAATTATTTCTGTCGTCATTTGACGCCATACCCACGGTCCACTTTGTGATCGGGTCACTCTTGAATATTTCCCCACACACAGGCGTGCATTAATTCCCCTGAGCAGAGCCCCTGAGAAAAGCATGGTGTATTACCCAGTACAGTGCCATGAATTGGAAACAATGAGGTCCTCGCCATGTACACCCCTCTCTTGTTGCTCCCAGTTACGAGCGGAAGTTCTTAAGGGCTCGCCTCCCTCTTTACTCCCCCCCTTATTTCCTGGGCCACAAGGCCCCTTCTCAATGGTTGTGTGTGGGCGTGTGAATTTTTGTTTTTGTCGCATTGTCGCACCTCCGAGAGGAGGACACGGCGCATCTGAGAGCTCCATACAATACATCCCTGCATCCGAGAAATTGGCTAAGTCCCCTGTGGTGTTTGTGTGGTTGGCGCAACGACTCTGAGTCAGTGGTTGGCATAATGACTCTGCATAATAATGTCTTATTTGCGCACTGTACGTGTCACTAATTTTGCATTGTATTATTTTCATGCCTCCATCAGTCGCTCAAGTCTCTCGGGCAATTTGAAAATGTCAAAACAGCAGGTCTGTGGGGGACATATGACGAGGGTCTGGCCTTTGTCAGCTCGCTTGGCCCCGAGGTCCCAAAGACACTCCTCTGGCTTGGCTCCTCCATTGGAAACCTCGACCGCGAGGAAGCCAAGGATTTCATCTCTTCGTATCGCAAGACCCTCAACGTTGGCGATAATTGGCTCATCGGGATCGACCGTCGCAACGACGCGCACGATATCACCCTCGCCTACAACGATCCCAGGGGAGTTACTCGAGACTTTATCATGAACGGCCTAGACCACATTAATGTACTCCTCAAACAAGACTTTATCGATCGTAACAACTTCCGGTACTTTGCACGGTACAACGTCGAGGTCGGTCGACATGAAGCGTACTACCAAGCCAAAGAGTCGCATGAATTGACGTACAGACCTCCCACGCCCGACAACGGTCAAGAGGTTATTCGCGTCAGGCTGGAGAAGGACGAGATCATCAATGTTGAATATTCTTACAAGTGGTCGCTTCGCGAGTCGATGGATCTGTTTGAGCAAACAGAAATGACTAAAACCGGACAGTGGACCAGCAACAGCAACCGCTACGATCTTCACCTGGTTCGAAAGACGCCCTTTTACTTCAAATCGACCGAGGTGTCACCCTGTCCCACACAGGAAGAGTGGACAGAGCTCTGGAAATCCTGGGACCTGATTACCATGACCATGATCCAGCACCCGACCATGCTTCTGGAGCAGCCTATTGCTCTACGTCATCCATTCTTATTCTATCTCGGTCATATCCCTGTCTTTTTGGATACACAGCTATCGAGGGTTCTGAAGGAGAAGTTCACAGAGCCAGAGTACTTTAATGTCATCTTTGAGCGCGGCATTGATCCGGATGTGGACGACCCCACGAAGTGCCATGCGCATTCAGAAGTGCCCGAGACCTGGCCTAACGTCGAGTCCATTATCGACTTTCGCGATCGCGTCCGGGAGCGTGTTTTCAGAGTTTTAAACGACAAAGTGTCATACCCCATGACTCGCAGGCTGGCCCGCGTTCTATTCATGGCGTTTGAACATGAAGTGATGCATCTGGAAACTCTGATCTACATGCTGGTTCAGTCGCCCAATATCATGCCCCCGTCATCACTTCCAGCGCCTTGGAGCTCAGCGATCGATATTCCCAACTCCTCACCTTCGTCGACGGTTCAGCCAGTCTCGTGGATTTCAATCAACCCCTCGCATTTGAGTAATGCTATCTTGTCGCTTGGTCACAATGATTCAGAGGCAGGGGATCTTCTTGAAGACAAGGAGCATGATATCGATTCCGCTTTTGGCTGGGACAATGAGAACCCTCTTGTTTCTTCAAGGACAGCTCCTGCACCCTTCAAGATTCAATCTCGCCAGGTAACGAATGGCGAGTTCCTTGGTTATCTTCTCGCGATCGGATATCAGGGCAGACTGAACGATGGGGACCGGATCCCAGCTTCGTGGTTGATCAATCAGGGCACTGGAGACACTTTGAACGAGGGCTATGTCTGCGTCAAAACCGTATATGGACCAGTACCATTGTCTGTTGCTGGAAAGTGGCCTGTGTCCTGCTCGAACGTCCAGGCGACTGGTTATATCGCCTGGCTTTCACAGCAATCAGGTCAAACCTACAGGTTGCCGTCGGAGCACGAGCTCTCAATTGCCTACAAGCTGAAGCAGTCGACTGTCCCTAGGACTGGCATGGAGAACTATGGCTTCCGCCAATGGTATCCTTCGCTGGATGAATCGTCGCTGCGTGACAAAGACAGTGGGGCTTCGGCAACGATTGCTGATTTCAGTGGACCGGGAGGATTGTGGGACTGGACACGCACCCCGTTTGCGCCACTGGTGGACAAGGACACGTTTGAGACATCGAAGCTCTACCCTGGCTACTCGTCCGACTTTTTTGACGAGAAGCACATGGTGGTGCTTGGAGCGTCGTGGGCGACGCACCCAAGGGCCGCAGAGAGACGCAGCTTCCGCAACTGGTACCAGGCCAATTATCCGTATGTCTTTGCGGGTTTCCGTCTAGTGCAGTGCTAGGGTGGAATAGTGGGATTCTCATAGAGAGGGCTACTTGTAAATAAATACCCGCTTGATTGTGAGACGAACCCCGCAAAGTCAACGGGTGGATCCACTTTTTCTCTCCCAAAAATCGCTCTTAGTGGCCAGGACAGTACCTCCATTCCGCATTACTCCTGTGTGGTGTGGAGAAAACTAATACCAGGGACTGATTTAAATAGTTTATTGACGAGTGTTGCGCCGCTCTCTCTGGAATAGGACTGGCGACGAGCGAGGGCGCAGATCGCCCCCACATGTTGTTTCATTCCCAGGCCGTCTCGTTGGCCTATCGACGACCTGCCCTATAAAAAGGGTCCGAGAGGCTGCTCGATCGTTCCTTCATTCTTCTCCTTTAATTCCTTTTCCCCATTCAACCCGTGCCTGCATCCCACATCTCAATTCAATGACCTTTAAAACATCCATCACCGACCTGGCCCAGGAATGGCTGCGCCTTGATCAGGTACAGCCCGATGCCAAGGGGACTGACGTTCTACCTCCGTATAGAGACAACGTCAATCGCGCTCTCCCTCTAACCCTGTTTCCCACTCTCGACGCTACGTCCTCTAGAACCCTGAAACCCGCAAGGAGATCTCGACGCTGCTTGAGGCCAACAACACTGCTGAGTTGGAGACCCGTCTCCGCAACCGCATCGAGTTTGGGACTGCCGGTAAGGAGAATGCCCTCAAATCACAACTGTCGATCTCCAACGGCTCTCCAAAGGGTTGCTCTGTACTGACCTTGCTTCTGGATTCGCCGGTTCCTTTAATTGTAATTTTTAAGGTCTTCGTGCCGCCATGGAGGCTGGATTCTCTCGTATGAATGATCTGACAGTCATTCAGGCCTCACAGGGATTGTGTCTGTATGTGCTCGAGCATGTTGAAAATGCGAAAGAGCGCGGAGTCGTGATCGGCCATGACCACCGCCACCATTCCAACGACTTTGCTCGTTTGACGGCCGGCGTTTTCCTGTCCAAAGGCGTCAAGGTTTATGCATACAAGAATCTGGTCCACACGCCCATGGTTCCTTTTGGTGTAAAGTCTTTGAATGCTGCCTGCGGTATCATGATCACAGCCTCCCACAACCCCAAGAAGGACAACGGATACAAAGTCTACTGGGAGAACGCATGTCAGATCATTCCCCCACACGACGAGGGTATTGCGAAAATGATTACGGACAACTTGGAGCCTTGGGTGTGGGATTACAAATCATTTGAGAATCCTGCATTGGAGGACCCTACAGAGAAACTTGTTCCCGCCTACTTTGATCAAGTCGACTCGTTGTGCATTGCCAAAGAGGCCAATGCTGCCTCAGAAACAAAGTTCGTCTACACTGCGATGCACGGAGTCGGTTATCCTTTCGCAAAACAAGTCTTTGAGCGCTTCGGATTTAAGCCTCTGATTCCCACAAAGGAGCAGATTCAACCCGATCCCGAATTCCCCACTGTCGCATTCCCTAATCCCGAGGAAGGCAAAGGTGCTTTGGCATTGGCCTTCAAGGCAGCTGATGAGTCCGGCGCCTCGGTTGTCTTCGCTAACGATCCTGATGCGGACCGATTCACTGTCGCAGAAAAGCAAGAGTCTGGAGAGTGGGTCCTATTCACTGGCAATCAGATCGGAACTATGTTCGCCTGCAATGCCCTTGACAACTGGAGGGCGTCTGGAAAGAGCGATGGTAAGTGATGGCTGATATATGTGTACATTTCCTTGGAATGGATGGAGAATTGTGTCTGTGGAATATAATCTAACGACTATGATGTATTGTATACGCGCGGACAAAATAGCTAAGGTTGCTATGTTGTGCTCAACAGTCTCTTCCAACATGTTGGCCAAGGTTGCAAAGACAGAGGGTATTCACTGGGAGGACACGTTGACTGGATTCAAATGGATTGGAAACAGAGCCATTGATCTGGAGAAGGAGGGCTACGATGTTATTTTCGGATACGAGGAGGCCATTGGATTCATGTTGGGTGACATTGTTCGCGACAAGGATGGTGTCAGTGCTCTGGGGTGCTTTGCCCAGATGGCAGCACAGCTCTATAAGAACGGAACCAGAATCTCACAGTATTTGGATGGTCTCTACAAGAAGTATGGATATTTCTCCTCTGCCAACTCTTACTTTATCTGCTACGAGCAAGAGACAATCGACAGGATCTTCAACAAGATGCGTTTTGGCGCGTCACCCCAAGCCGACGAGAGCGGTCGGTTTGCACACAGGCCCACATACGCCACCCATATCGGAGCGCACAAGGTCGTAAATGTGCGTGATCTGACGCTGGGCTACGACACATCCAAGAAAGACGGCGTGCCCACGCTGCCTGTCTCGCCTTCGGCGCAGATGATCACGTTCTATCTGGAGAACGGATGCGTGTTCACGCTGCGCACGAGTGGCACGGAGCCCAAGATCAAGTACTACCTTGAAGTCTCGTCCTCCACCAAGGAAGAGGCCGAGTCGGAGGCCAAGGAGATCGAGGCAGCCATGTGCAAGCAGCTGCTCGAACCCGAGGCCAACGGTCTCCAGTACCGGGTTTCTGCCTAAATCCTAGACATCCAAGACATCCTAGACATCATGTTCATGCTCACAATAAAAAAAAAAGGTCACTTTAAATTTCCCACCCTTTTCCTCTGTAGGTCATGCACAACGCCATCTTTTCATGTTACCCTTTCTTTCCCACTCAGATTCCAAATGTCGCCTGGACTTGGCCGCCTTCTCTGCAGCAGGAATGCAGCCATGACATGGACAGCCCTCCATGGAGCACGCCTCAGGGCTGCAGCTACCGGGCGCCAGGTGTCAGCCTCAGCCTCAGCATACATGTCAAAGAGAGCCTCATTGCTAACTCATGTGAGGCTGGCCTCATCAACGGCGCTGAATCCAACCTCCATCCCGTCAGCAACCACAGCAGCAGCAGCAACTGTCTCACTCCGCGAACTCTTTGACAGCCCTGCAACCTCTTCCTCCCAGTCGCGCCACGCCACTGCTGCTGCGCCAGAAGGACTCTTCCTCTACCCAAACCTAAAGACACCACAGACGTTCCTAGACTCTGTCAATGCAGCGATCGCACGAGCCTACTTGTTGGTGGAGAGGATCGCGAATGCGCCTGACCAGGGCGAACACGAGATGCGCAAAGTGGTCAAGTTGTTTGATCGATTGAGCGACGTGCTTTGCAAGGTCATTGACGCAGCAGAAGTTGTGCGGTGTTTGCACCCAGATAACGCCTGGAGACAGGCCGCAGAGACTGTTTACATGGAGACGTTCTCTTGGATGAACAAGCTCAACACTGATCCAAGACTTTACCAAGTGAGTGACAGCAAGAGGTTGCGACGCATTCGCGGTGTCACGGACCAACAGAACTGATACAACACACACAAATTGATAGGTCCTTCTCAAAGTCGTGAGCACACCCAGCATTGAGGCACAGCTCTCAGACGCAGAGCGACAAGTCGCGCCCGTGTTCCTGCGAGATTTTGAAAAGTCTGGCATTCATTTGTCGGACGCCAAACGTGCGCAGTTTGTGCAGCTCTCAGACAGGATAGTGAGCCTGGGCAAGGATTTCATGCAAAACTCGGCAACTTATGGTGCAGGACCAGCACACATCTTGGTCAGTCCCCCATCACGGCTACAGGGGTTGGCGCCTAACTACATTCAACGGATCACAAGGACGAATAAACGCGGGGAAAAAGTGGCAGCAGTGCCAACCACTGGGTGGGAATCTCAGATGGTGCTGAAGCATGTCGAAGACGAAGAGGTGCGTCGGGACATGTATATAGCCAGCATGGCTGAGGACAAGTCCAAGGTGGCGGTGCTGGACGACTTGCTCAAGACGCGGTATGATCTCGCGCAGTTGGTGGGCTTACCAAGCTATGGGCACATGTTTTTAGGTGACAAGATGGTCAAAAACCCAGAGAATGTGAGCGCCTTCTTGCAGACACTTCGCAAGAGTCAGCAGGCGGAGGTAGAAGGCGAACTGAATATGCTGCAGAAGGCAAAGCGGGTTCATACAAGGAACAAAGATGCCAAACTGGAGGCTTGGGACAGGGATTTCTATGTTCGCATGGTCAGCAGCAAAACGAGCACGATGCCACATGGGGATTCGATCTCGGCTTATTTCTCAGTTGGAACGACTATGGATGGGGTTTCTAAGCTTCTTTCACATCTCTACGGGATAAAATTTGTTCCAGGAACTGTCCTGCCTGGAGAGGTTTGGCATGATGAAGTCCAAAAGCTGGATGTGGTGGACGAGCGCGAAGGGTTGATTGGGACGATTTATTGCGACCTTTATGGACGACAAGGTAAACAGTCGAACGCAGCCCATTATACCGTACGCTGCTCTCGCAGAGTGGATGATGACGATGAGGAGCATGACATCGCAGAGGGAATGGGGCTCCGCGAAGGAATTGAGCTGGCTATGGCTGACCCAGGTGTTAGCATGATCGGGAAAAAGGGCCGGTACCAACTTCCACTCGCAGTTCTATCTTGCGGTTTCTCAAGACCTCCGGGAGGAAAGCCGGCGCTGCTAAGCTGGGTCGAAGTCGAGACGTTGTTCCACGAAATGGGACACGCTGTGCACTGTAAGCGCGCCTCGTCTTTGATATACGGTTGAAAATGGTGTTTAGTATCACCACACACATCCATCTTGACACATATTGCTTCCTTCGTTTTTACTTGATCGTTAGCAATGATCGGAAGGACCGACTACCACAACGTATCTGGAACGAGGTGTCCAATCGATTTTGTAGAGATCCCATCAATCCTGATGGAGCACTTTTTGGCGGACCCGGCTGTCCTTGGTCTCTTTGCGACACATTATCAAACAGGGGCCCCACTACCTGCAGGTCTTTTGATGGCACACCAAGCCAACAGATCTACGTTCCAGGCCATTGAATTGCACTCTCAGATGTCAATGGCGATGCTGGATCAAGTCTATTACTCTACTATTGTGGGTAACCCGGGGTTCAACTCTACAAAGACTATGGAGGACCTTCAAAGTCTGACGGGTATCGTACCCCCTGTACCGGAAACTGCGTGGCAGACAAGGTTTGGGCATCTGTACGGCTACGGAGCAGGTTACTATTCATACCTCTTTGGACGGACCGTGACGGGTCAGATCTGGGATAGGATCTTTAGGACATCGCCCACATCGAGAAATGCAGGAGAGCGGCTGCGGGATCATGTGCTGAAGTGGGGTGGAGGCAAGGACCCGTGGGAGTGTTTGGGCGGATTGCTAGAGGACGAAAGGCTGATGAAGGGCGATCAGGAGGCGATGAGGATTGTTGGGGACTGGGGCGCGAGAAAGAACGGTCTATAGTAGAGCATGTAGCACGTTTCTTTAATTTATGCGGATGTTTGTTGTCAATGATCAGAGTTGATATGCATAACAAAACACGTACGATGAGTCGAAGAGAGCACCAGCCAATGGGCGCACGCGTCCATGAGAAATAACGTGCACCAGTCACGGCGCCCCGCATTGAACATTGTTTGCAGAAGAGAGACAAAGACAAAGAGGGAAAGTTTCTTTTCTCTTTTCTGCTCTTCTTTGCGCTTCTCTCCTTCCACACGTCGTTCATCTTTTGTTTGCTCAGTCAACCGCAAGAGCGAGAAAGCAAAAAGGAGAAGAAACCTCAAGAACTGAAGCTGGAAAGGAATCAGATCAGCTCAAGGACAAGTCCTACTGCACAAGCAATGGATCCCCATCACCATGCACAGGGAGGCGATCTCGCCACCGACCTTCCCATGACCGACAAGATCTGCATTCGCGACCTCACCGTCCGCAATATCATCGGCGTGGATGCCTGGGAGCGATCAAAGCGACAGCCCATCATCATCAATCTCACAGTCTACACAAGTGTCTCCGAGGCTGGCGATACCGATCACTTGGTTAGTGTGCGCGCTCTGCCTTTTGCTCAAGCAGTTAAACTGCCATTCCCGAGGGTGCGGATCTGACACTTTCCACCTTGCTTCTCTTCCTTATCGACAACTACTACTAGCCCTACTCAATTCACTACGGAGTCCTCTGCAAAACCGTTGAGGCACATTCTGAAAAGACCGAGTTCCGCTCTGTTGAGGCCTTGGCCGACTCGATCGCCCGTGTCGTTATCACTAAATGCCACGCACCCAAGATCACAGTCAGGATCGACAAGCCCCGCGCACTCTTGCATGCCGCCTCTGCTGGTGTTGAGATCACGCGATCTCGATCTGATTATACAGAGGAACAGCTCGCGGGCACGGTTCCTTGCCCAATCAAGTTCAATCAACAGGACGTCATCTTTGTTAAGGATCTGAAGCTGTCCTGCATCATCGGTGTTAACCCATGGGAACGTGAAGAGGAGCAGGTCGTTGTACTGAACTTGCAAATCTATCCCGGCATGGACAGTACTCCTGATCGCAAGGCAGACTACGTCTCGAACACGCACAATTACCGAACAATTGTCAGGACCATCACAAAGTACATTGAGGCGTCGTCGTACAAGACCGTGGAGGCCTTTGTTACTTCCGTGGCGAGGATCGCGATTGAGAAGTGCCATGTGAGCAAGATCACGGTCAAGATGGAGAAACCCAGTGCTATTGTTTTTGCTGGCTCTGCTGGTGTTGAGATCACTCGCGACCGAGCCTTCTTTGCGAAGGCTGCTGCAAACAAGACGCACACCCGCGGCGTCTCCTCTATCTCGAACATCCATAGCTTGACTGGGCTCCACGCAGATTCCAAGATTCAGATCCGTGGACCTGTTCCAGCCAATTTGACGCATGAAGTCTATTTGGCGCTGGGTTCCAATTTGGGTGACTCGGCCGCCAATCTGCAAAATGCGCTTAAGATGTTGGAGCAGGGTGACAATGTTCGCGTGGTTGACACTTCGTTCATGTACGAGACCCCTCCTATGTATGTGACAGATCAGCCACCCTTCATCAATGCCGCTTGCAAGGTAATCACAATCAATCCCCTTTGTTCATTGCTCTGCTGGCGTTGACTCTACGAAGAGATACTAATGACGCCTTTCGTTCATGACGTTACGCACACACATACACACTCAGGTCAAGACAGATTTGACGCCGCTGGATCTCTTGAAGAAGATCAAGGATGTCGAGGCCGAGATGGGACGCGACTTCAATACAATCCGCAATGGACCCCGCCCGATTGACATTGACATTCTGCTCTATGACTCGATCGAATATCACGACGACGTCTTGACCATCCCACACGTCGCTATGCAAGAGCGCGAGTTCGTTCTGAGGCCCTTGTGCGAGTATGTTCTCACTTTATCTCTTTCACATCCTACATCACAAATTTTCGATTGTCAATGTTCGCCTCACAGAAGAGATGATACTCAAAGCAAAACGGCCATTGCATCCCATCATATAGTATTGCCAAAGACGTGGAGCATCCCAAGCTCTATCGCCACATTAGCCAGCTTTTCTCGCAGCTGCTACTGAAGCAGGAGGAAGCCAAGGAGAAGGGCGACGTTATTCACAAGTCGATTCCGCTGCGTGGCAAGATTATTCACTGGGACGCCAAGACACTGATCATGGGAATTTTGAACACGACTCCGGACAGTTTCAGCGATGGCGGTGATTACAGCACTGCAGAAGCTGCAGCACTCAGGGCCCAGCAGCTCATGGACGATGGAGCCGACATTGTAGATATTGGCGGAATGACGACACGCCCCCATTCAGCGGAGATCTCGGAGGAAGAGGAGATCCGACGCGTGGTGCCCGTGATCCAGTTGCTGCGTGCTCGCAGCTTCG
The DNA here is from genome assembly GCA_025201705.1 of Dissophora ornata. Classification (NCBI taxonomy): domain Eukaryota; kingdom Fungi; phylum Mortierellomycota; class Mortierellomycetes; order Mortierellales; family Mortierellaceae; genus Dissophora; species Dissophora ornata. The sequence continues at coordinate 20,531 of MU616729.1, read as the reverse complement.
ATGCCCCTATCTCTGTGGATACTTTCCGCGCTAGCGTAGCAGACAAGGCAATCGAGGCTGGCGCCGATCTGATCAACGATGTCTCGGCGGGTCGTCGGGACCCAGCCATGTACAGCGTAATGGCCAAGTGGAACGTACCTGTGTGCCTGATGCATATGCGTGGAGACTCCAAGACGATGATGTCGCAGACCGATTACGGCGCGAACAACGATGTCGTGGGCGAAATCACAAAGGATCTGAACACGTCGATCCAGAGGGCCATTGCAGCGGGTGTCCATCGTTGGAACATTATTGTGGATCCGGGTATTGGCTTTGCCAAAGACAGTGAACAGTCCTTGCAGGTGTTGCGCCGATTGCCAGAGATGATTACGGACCCCACGAGTCCTTTGGTAGGCTACCCTTGCTTGGTTGGACCCTCGAGAAAGGCATTCATCGGCCACTTGACTCAGCAGCAGGATGCGACGAAGCGAACTTGGGGTACGGCTGCTGCCTGCACAGCGTCGGTAGCCGGCGGAGCCCATATTGTGAGAGTGCATGATGTTAAAGAGATTCGCGACGTGATCAAGGTCTCTGATGCGATCTGGCGCGTGCGCGAATAGTTCAAAGACGTGTTTTTTTACGTTGGCATGGCAGGATGAAGGAAGCAATAGACAAGACCATTGGCATCAAACCGCACAGATTCCATATCAGACCAATAAAGCAGGTGTTATTTATCAGCACCGATTTCATGCTCAGCATGCGGGCCTTGTGTTTCTATTGGGTCATGCATTAATATGCCAACAAGGCTACACCTCGACATAATTGGGGATCGGGCCAACGTCGACGCCGATCTCCTTGGCCAGCTCTTTGGCTCGTTTGATCTTGAATCTTTTGCTCTCCTCCCACCGCTTCCCTGCGCCGTTGACCAGTCGTGTAATCATGTTCGCAGCTTGTCCCTTTGTCAGTGGTTTGATTGACTGTCGTCGTTGTTCTTGTCTCTTCTCTGTTGGATCAACGGCTCCAGGTTCTTCCTGCTCGCTGCCTCTTAGTACATCATCATAGCCCAATTTACGCAGGAACCGCAGCTGCGAATCACTAGCAGGGAAACCCCGCCATTTGGCATATCGACCAAGCAGATCAGGGAAATGCCCGATATTCTTGGAGATCCAGGTGTCGACTCCGTGAATACAGTCTTGCAAAGTATCTGATTCGATTGGAAGCATAGTGCCTTTAGACTTGTAGTAGCCACCATCGCCTCCTCCTTCCCCTTCTCCTCCTTCCTCTCTCTTTTTCTTCCGCGCCGACGCAGCTGCAGCGTAATTGTTCTGGAAGGTTAACACTCCACCTTTGAAGGATTTGACAGAGGCCTCGGCTACATCCTGCTTATTATTCCAAGTCACCCGCTTTTGGCACCGGAACAATCCATCCTCGGACGATCTTTCGATCTTGAACGTCACATCCTTGAATGTTAGCACAAATGCGTCCGGTCCAACATTGACCCAGGCATTCGACGACATTTCCCAGACACGATGAGGCATTCCGCTACAGTCTCCCAGGAGTTGGTATGGGTTTTCGTATTCGAGAACTCGAATCCTGGCTACTTTGACACCTGTCAAGAGATCAATGGTTTCCTCAGTTTCGGTCTCGTCAGGGTATTCTGTGAGAGGACTGAGAGTGGGATCTTGTTCGAGCTCTGCGATCTCTTGTTCGCGGATCGCGTTGACATCCTCTTGACTGTTGATAGTTTCAGTTTCTGGGTACATGATATATGATATTTTCAAAAATTAACAGCTGGGTAAGTTGACCTCTCAAAAAAAAAAAAATGTGTAAATAAAAAATAGTAGTGGTGTCGAAAACTTACTGTTCAGGAGAGACTCTGCATCCAGTCCAAGCAGCGTGGGCAAATTGACGAGGCCTTCGCCTTTGACAACATCCACAAAGTCCAGGACCAGACAGTCCTCTTTACCATCATAGAGTCGCATTCCACGGCCTAGCATCTGTTGAAACAGGACATTGGATTTGGTAGGTCGCGCCATGACAATCGAATCGATCGCGGGGATATCTAGTCCACAGGAAAAGAAACGTATTCCATTATTTTTGCTATTTTTTTTTATTGATTTCTGGCAGGGAGGGCCATGAAGATATCGTGGCATACATGGTGAAATATAACATACCTGTTCCTTCAGTCAAGATACCACAGTTGACAATAACAGGGAACTTTCGTTCCCTAAAGTCCTTCAGCATTTGTGCGCGTTCAAAATCATCGGTCTTGCTAGAGAGTCCTCGAGCATCAAATCCGTGCGCTCGAAAGAGTTCTGTCAGCGTCTCCAAGTGTTCAATGTCCACAGCAAACACGACCGTTGACTTTCGTTCCTCTATTTCCAAAAAAAATGTAAGTCTTTCAATTCTGCAAATCGAAGCAGACATCTGAACAGACATGGACACTTGGGACATACTGCAGTAAGTCATAAAGCTGCGGACGACAATCTCGTTTCTGATAGGCGAGTTGACCTTGATAGAAAGATCCTTTTGTGAAAAATCGCCTCCTTGCATCTTGACATCCCTTAAGTCAAAGTCCGTCTGGATCGTGGAGACGCGGAGACCACATAACCTATGCGTAGGTCAGGTGCATACAAAAAAAAAAAAAAAAAAAAAAAAAAAGAAAAGAAAGCCTAGAATTTGAGCAAAGGCATGTTACCTAGAAACCACAGTCCGTTTCTTGCCTACATTACCATTTATCTTCGATCATAGTTATAAAGCTTTTGTGGAAGGAGATGTAGTCAAAGGCGCCCCCAAGTTTCAGTCCGTCGTGGCGCCTCACTGTCGCGGAGCATCCATAAACAAAGATGTGTGTATCTCTTACATCCGCGCCAAAATGCTTCAAAATCCTCATATACGAGTCTGCGGCTGCATGGTGAGCCTAGTAGAGGGTTTTAGAATGACGGAAGCAAGACTCAATAACCTCTCAATAAACGAAAACAGAGACGGCCCGAGCTTCAGCATGAGGCGCAACATAGGCGGATAAAAAAAAAGGGTATACCTCGTCAATGACGATACATTTGAATTCCCGAGGGTTGTATTTGAGCAGTCGAGGTGTCCCTACGCGTCCTAGCGACGGTACACTGGCTACAATTACGTCTGCGCTCATGTCTGCGTTGCGTTTCCCTTGGTCGATGCTAACAGTCTATTTGAACAAAGATAGTGGAGTAGTGGAGTGTCAATAAAACGGCATCCTGCCAGCAGATTGAAACCTCACCCATGTTGAAGTCAACAAATACCTTGCAGCCTTACCAGTCCTGTCCCGTTCCGAAGCACGTGCGTCTTTGTTTGCTCCAAAAGTTCTTGGCGATGAGCCAGAATGAGTGTCTTGTTGGCACCAGGGAAAGGAGGCGGGACCATATTCATAAGATGTGAGAAGATGACCTTGAAAAATTATAGAAGAGGGCGCGCGTCAGACGAAACGTATCATGGCAGGGGTTTTCTACAGTGTTGCCGCAATCTACAAGCAAACTCCATACGGTCTTGCCACTGCCCACAGGGAGGGAGACAATCTGTCGCATATGACCCTTTGATAGGTTCGATAGGCAGGCATCAATGCATTCCTGTTGATATGGTCGGAGATTTGTCTGTATGACGGGCGTGATAGCTGGTGAGGAAGAGACGTTTTGTGCTGCTGCTACTGCCGACTTGGAAGTCTTCCGGGCCCGTGTTGGTTTGGTAGGCTCATCTGCAGTCTTTGCTTCTCTGCGCTTTTTCTCTTTGGGCAACGCAGCAGCCTGCTTCGTCAAAGTGGACTTTGTGTTGGAATTGGTGGGCGCTGTACCAACACCGGTCTCTTCGGTAACTTTCTTACGACTGCGTGGACTTCCCTTTGACTGGGTGGTTAAAGTCGACACAGACGCACTCTCTTTGGCTAGTGCCTTCTTGTCTGCCCCTCGAACGCGTGCTGTGACGGCAGGTTCCTGAGCAAGCGCTGCTTTGGTGGCGTAAAACCTGCTAGCTCCTGTCTTTTTCAAAGCGCCTGCTTGAGGCGCTCGAGATATCGTGCCGTCCCCGACGACAAGCCTGCACAGACTTGCAGCATTGTCATTTCCAACGAGCAGCTGAATTCGCCGAATGCGGAACATTGATCCAGTTCAAATGGGTGAAAGAAAGGTAGGAAAAAGAGAGCTGTTGTGACCGTACATGTGCCAGTGCATTTATTCTATATTGTGTTTTTTTTTGGTTCACCGCGACACGCCGACGAAAAACACGGCCCAGCTTGCCACCAGAAGCACAGACCACACCATGATCCAAAAATGTGCCTGTACTTTCTTGTGGTGCGGCACTTCGTCTTCTCCACTTTCGATACGCACCCTAAACCGATACTCTCCTCTCTCGTCCTGCAAGTCTCCCTCCAACTCCTCGTCGTCCTCACTCGACGACTCTTCGAGCAGATCATCATGCGCTTGCCATTGATGTCCATACTGATCACGCATCTCTCCAAAGTTTGGGGAGTCTCTGGAATGAAGTGTTGGCCTACTCGCAACAGTATCTCGCTGCCTTGAAGAGTGGAATCCGACATTACTGGTCCCGATTTCAGTCATAGAGACTTCTTCTGCGTCCGGCTCATCAGCCAGGTCGAAAATGGGTTCCAAAGTCATTGCCTCCAACACTTCGTGGCTCCTCCGCCTCCGACTTCTCCTAGACCGCGTCTTCTTTGTCGTCTCTCTCTTCCCATATACGCCATTGACTAGTCCAGTCTTGCCTCCTTCTCCGTCTGTCCAATGATAGTCTCCCCACACAAAAATGGCGCAGGCGACGAATAATATGATGGCAACCGCGAGAAACATGCCTAAAAGTTGGACATCTTCCCGTTCCTGCAGCTCCTGGTCTACTTGTACTGGGAAAAAATGGTGATAGAGTCGATCGAAAAAGTTTTCCGTCTCAGACTCGTCATCGGCATCAATCCCTGCGTAATCCTGCATCATGCCAGTGATTGTTCCAACGAGTGTTGCTCCAATATTATCGATCGATCGGTGTAATCCTAAGCCTGTGGGGACATGCTTCGTCAACACGGGCATACTGGTGACGATCGAGAGTGTTCCCAGAGATAGGGAGAGCGCAAAGAGGAGCATAGGGATTGTTGGCGGAATGGGTACGACTGAGGAGGGCACCAGGAGAATGAGATGTGTGCCGATCAGCAATCCTGCGGTGACCAGGAGCAGCCAGGCTCGCTTTCCAGCATGGTCAATGAATGTACCGAGGAATGGGTATATAATAAGAGGGACAGCCAGAATGACTGATGCGTCCCATGCTGCCTGCTCATCATCAAGACCATATCGGTGCTTCACAATGTTGCTACAATACAGAGCATCGACTCATTAGTTAGAAGACCCGGTAACCAATTATGTCGCAGGGACTCATTTCGTCCGCCATGAATAATTGTGGACACTATACCTTGCTTGGTGCATGAACGGATTCCAGCTAGCACCCACCAAGAAACTGATGGTCAACATCATCCAAAACATACTCGAGAACCCGTAGACTTCGTGCCACCCAATATGGGTCCGTTTTGCCTTCAGCAGGATTGTGATTTTTGTCATGGTATCGGCGCCTTCTTTAGGCTTCTTCAGCAGCATCAAGAATACAATATTCATCGCCCAGGCAATGATGGAGATGGCCAATGAGAGTATGAACGGAGTGACAAATCCAAAGGGTTGCAGCGTGGCCAAAGGTACAGATGTCGCAAGCGCAAGGAAGCCAGACTGTAATGTTGATAAAGATGTCAAGACAGATCCTTAAAACCAACAGTTTGCTAAAACAGGATGGTAAACGCAATTGCTGCCAAAGATGTGCCGTACCAACTTGCCGCTGGTCAGTCCCAGTGCCAAGACTAACGCGAGACTGTCCTTTCGGAAATATCTGACCCAGATGGTCTCTTGAATGATCGTGATGGGCGCTGCTCCGAGGCTATATGGCGATTATTGATTGTTTGTTTTTCATAAACGGTGGAGCATTCACTATTAATCCTGGATCTCTGCCCATTTGTTCCTTGTCTGAGCGATGGGTCATTATCACAATACCCGAAGAGACAGTAGCCGACAATCATAATCTTGATAGAGTGTGTCCAGCAGCCAAGGACCACAATCGATTGACCCAATATAACAATTGAGGTAAAGACGATAGAGCTAGGTCCTGTTCCATAGCGCTCGACCAAGAGTCCGCCAATAAGTGGGATAAGTGTGGGGAAGAGGGTCAAGGAGGATTGCAACAACGAGAATTGCGTGTTGGTAATGCCCATATTCTATCCATTTGATCCAATGGAGCGTTGTTAAACAAAGGTCTGGGCAAAGCTACAATGAAAAGCTGTCGTTCCTTGCGCATACTTCCTTAAGCACATCTTTAAGTGGGCTTGTCATGTGAAGAGTAAAGTGTGTCGAGACGCCAAGCATTGCAGCGCAAAAGAAAGCCTGCACCTTGATAGCCCGCTCGGCCGCGGCTATTGATGAGGCATCCTTTTCGCCTCCGTCGTCCAGCTGCTGCAGTCGGTGCTCGTGGTCTGCAAACTCTCGCTGGGAGGGACTGACTAGCTCCTGGATTTCGGTGGCGTGGATACCTTCATCGTCCTCGTCCGCGAGGTCTCCACCTATGGAGAATTTCGCTCCAGGGGTGTCTGGAGGGTCAGCAAGGTGATGGTACGACGGTGAATCAATCGCGTCTGTGTGGAGCGGCTGATAGTCCATGCGACTACCGGACATGGTGATGACGGATGTTGCGAATGGAGTTGTTGCTGCGATTGCTGTTGTGAAGATGCTGGTGATGCATTCAGAGGTGTGGGAGAGTAAGAAGGAAAAAGGATTTATCGTGGAAGCCGGGCCAAGACATGTGGTCAGTCAGACATCATTTCGCAGGGAAACACAACAGGGCAGTAGAGGATTTTGAGTGCAGCACAAATGGTAGCTTCACGCCACCACTGCTCGCATTGACTCCAAGAGTTGCTGGGCGAGGGTGTTCAGTTTATGGTTGAAGTTCGTTCTTCCCAAATGCAGCGAGGCGTTTGGCTCGCGTTGGTAGGGAAACACATATGGCAATGGAGCTTATTCCACAGAGCAGTTCGCAATCAAAAGTCGGCCGACAGCAACAACAGACGGCTTGAAGCATCGCTCGGCCATGTTGCCAGTTGCCAACGCTCGTAATAACATCGCAGCGGTTCTGAGCTACTATCTAAGCTACTAGACTATCCTAATGACTAGGGAAATGTCGCTCAAGTACAAAGGGGAACCCCCTATTCATGGCGCGTTTTCGCATATTCATTCATCTTTGCCTTTCTAAAGATGTGCACTTACGCGACTTTGGTCGCACTTCCACCATGCCCGACTCTTCGCGTTATCTCTCATGCTTCGTAGACCCTGTATAGATTATCATCTCTGAGTTTAAAGCACAGTCTGTCGACCCTGTACTGTAATTCAGACCGATACGAAACCCTATTGCCAACTGCCTTCCTTGGAGCCATTAAAAAAAACTAGGATTTTTATGTAGCCGTCTCTCATGGTAAGACGCTTTCATTGTTAATAGGTGGTTGGAGCAGAGGAAGCGCGGCGCTTCCGTGATGGCAATCGCGTAGGCAGACTTTTGTGTGATCGCCGTAATCAGCAACGGGCTGTTTGTTGATACTCTGGGTCTTTGAGGAGTAGAACGACGCGTGGGCTGTGTTTGGTTTTTAGTAGTCTCTATTTATTTGCGTGTGTTCTTAATTCAACGACTGTAATCTGACTAATATCTGATAGACCATTGCAATGTGCCTGGACAAAGGGACTGAAATCTGGGTATCAAGGAGCATCCTTCATTATCATCGCCGATGGTGGAGAGTGGCGGTGGACAATGGTACCTGGCTGTTATTGGTACAGAGAGGCCCTGAACAGGTCTTTGAGTAGTGTATGTGACGAGGCACTTTGACGACGCGATGTGATCACGTGGAGCGGACATGGAGGGTCGATACACAGACCTGGATGCTAGCGTGGCCATGCAAGGGCAAAATAAGACGGACAAGGATCAAAGTGGTTGTTTCGGAAAAGATGTGAACAACACGGCGACGAGCTATTGCGGACGGTACTGTACATGTGCGTGTGTGCGTGTGTTTGTTGTGGATGGAGTACCTGTTTGTGTGCGGATGTGTTTGTGAGTGAAATGAGTGCTGCGCGCCCACAACAGGGAGGGAGGACTTCAAAAGCAGAGAAAAGGCTCACAATAATTTTTTTTTTTTGTTTGTGCAAAAAGAGCGCGGGTGCAGACAGACAGAGCGAGGCGAGGGCGCTGCTTTTTGGTGTTGTTGCATACTGCCTCTGTTGACTAGACAGGCACTGTGGTTGAGAGTTGAGACGAGGCGAGAGTGCAAACCAAACGACGGGCGGGGAGGGCGGGACCCATGAATGCAGAGCAGGCGAGTGAGCAGCGAGGGAGAGTGAGAGTTGCAAATTTGCACAACACGCACGCCAAATGGGAGTGGGGACAGCAGTAGATTGATAGACACAGGAGGGGACGAATCACAGCGCACTCCTTGGCTGCTTCCCTCTGCGCTGGCAGGACATCTGGGTGAGAGCGAACAGCAAACAATAACACCATCTGCGTACAGTACTCTGAGTGGGCTGGAGGAGGGGACCGGTACAGCGCTGTACTGTACATGTATCCACCTCACACACACACACACACACACACACACACACACACATGCAGCCCGAGTCGAGTAACAGTCTGAGAATGGAACAGAGTATAACAATAATAAAGGGTGGGTGGGTGTGGGAGTGTGCTTGCATTGGACTACGGGGAGGAGGGGGGGGAGTCGTGTGTGTTGTGTTGTGTGTTGTGTGAGTCTGAGATGTGCACTATGAATAGTCTCTGTCCACTGATGACTGTGTGCGTGCGTGTGTTGGTTGCAGTGTATAGGTCACGCTGCTGCCAGCCCAGTCCCCCCCGCTGCTGGTCTCCGCTCCCTCACAAAAGGACAGCCAAAAGACGCACTCCCCCGCTGTTTTTTTTCCTCTTTCTCTCTCTCTCTCTCTTCACTCACCACCACCACCACTCCACGCACTCCTCCCCTCCGAACGCGGACAAGCTCCACACGCAAGTATCCCCCTCGCGCCATATGTGTTTTTTGTGCTGTCCAAGGGCTGTCTGTTCCTTCTCGGCTATTTCGGGCCCATATCCATCCCCTCACTCACTCACGAGAGACAAATCATCAAAAATCTCTATCCATGTCACCGCCCTATGCTCCCTGTCTACCCTGTCTATGTCCAACCATCGTCATCCCCATCACCCCCATCCCCATCCGCGTCACATCCCCCCCCCATTGCTCCCACTCCCACTCACACACAAACACTCACATCCTTTCCCCGCTTGCCTGCAAGTGAACCCCACTGCTATATCTCAATGCTGCTGGCTGACTGGTGCCGAAAAACATCCCAAAAATGGAAAAATCCTGATCGCGGCACCGATCTCGTTCATGATGGCGCAAACGGGTGCATTGTAGCAGAAACAAGAGAGATTCTCTCAGGGCAAGGAGCGAAATCACGCGATCCCGACGTGTCTGCCACCGTCCCTGGCAACTTGCCGCGTTTTTTCTTGACCAAAACAACTAACCGACGCGTCAAACTGCCCTCTTCGCTGTGAATAGACATAACACATAATGCCCAAGGTTGCAAAGAAAGACACCAAGGTCTCCAAGCGGGGCAAGACCGAGGAGGTTAAGAAGAGAAAGAGAAAGGCCACCAAGGACCCTAACGCCCCCAAGAACCCCATGTCCGCCTACCTCCTCTTCTGCGAGGAGTGGCGCGAGAAGGTGAAGGCCCAGAACCCCGATTCATCCTTCGGTAAGCAACACGCGCGTGGAATCCCATTTTTTTCGCGATTTTTTTTTTCCCCTTGGCAAAAACTGACCCTTATGGTATCTAACGCTTTTTTTTATACTCCTTCTTATCTTCCAGGTGAACTTGGACGTCTCCTCGGAGAGCAGTGGAGGGCATACTCTGATGACCAGAAGGCTGTAAGTGAAATCTTCAAGCTTCGGTAGAACTCATCCAGGAACAACCTCGCGATTTATCTCCTGCTGACTTTTCTCATTTTCTTTTATTAGCCTTACATCGCAAAGCACGAGAAGGCCAAGGCCAAGTATAATGTCGACAAGGCTGCCTACGAGGCCAAGAAGGCCCAGGAAGACGAAGACGATGAGGATGAGGAGTCGGACTAAACGAACATTTGGTCAGGGAGCACCACGCACCTTATCGCCGATATAACCTCCATCGACTCTGTCCTATTCCCAATCCCGCCATCTCTCTTTCTCGCCCTCTCTTTTTCTGGCTCTTCTACATCGTCATCGCTTTTATAGTGTACTCATAACCAGCCACACATTCCGTTGCGACTACCTTTCAAAGTGATTGTTGTTGATCGCACCGGTTTACAATCGGCTTTTCGATTCGTTTGCTTTATTATTGTCTCTATCAGTCTGCACTTTTCTCTCCAATGTAACAAAGGAATAAATGAAGAAAAATAAGACAAAGGTTACTTGTAGTTATACGACGTTTCAACGCGTCCATGGTGAGCATTGACCTCTTTCATATCGCGTCGTAGTCGTATCGGCTGTGCCGCAGGTTAGCACGACCATGGTGTTGCTCCAGCATCTGTATATCTTTCAGTAACTCAGGGTTCAGCTTCTTGAGATGTTGCACTCTTACAATCTCACTCGCTTCTTGTTGGGCCGACTCGAGGACTGCGAGCTTTTGGGTTAAAGCGTTTGGGGAAACTTTGTAGTATGGTTGCTGCTGGCTCAACTTTTGGGAATTGTGTCCTTCGTCACGACTTTGACTGCGACCATGGGTACTGGCTCTATAAGGCGATGGGGATCTGCTGCGAGGAGGGTGTTGCGAGGATTTATGTGACTTTTCAAGTGGCTGCTCTTGGCGGTGGCTAGCAGGAGAGCTTCTGTCAGGATCGGATCGTGTCTTTGACGCGAGGCCCGCAGTACCGGATGTGGTGAAGAGGCACTGTGTGTCGATTGTCAAATGGTGACTTTTGGTAACCATTGTGAAGCGTAGAGGATGCGATATCTAGGATGGCTTATGTTGTTCAAGTATGAAAAAGGACTGGTGTGGCACGAAAGTGATGCTGGTGCGGTATTTATATTCATTGCGGTCGACCACGCCCACGCGATTGTCATCGCCGTTGACGACAGCGCAGGGGGGGGTGTACGGAGGCGTAGCAGACTAACTCCATTAATAAGTCGAATTTGGCAAGTTCGAACTAGCGCAGCGTCCTGACATGGATTGCCGGATGGTTTGAATCGACAAAAGAACCGGTCGGCCTGGGAAGAGGACCACCGATGATCAGCAATGCTCACATTGCCAGTCGACTTGGTCAGCTGTTAGGTTATCCCGCAGGACGTGTTCGAATTCGTTTTATTGCATGTCCATTAATGTGCCTATGGTCTATATATGTGTTCATCCCTCGTGTCCATGGCGTATCTCGCTATATTTACAGAGCCAAGATAGAAGAGAAGTATTCGTGTACATCCTCCCATGCCTGCTCTCCTGCGCCGTTTACGCGGAATCCAATGTGCGAGTCCGGCCGGATGACGACAATACCTCCAGCGCCGCTGCTCCAACCAAGCCCATACCTTTGGTGCACTTCCTTCGTATTGTCCATATAAACCCTGCCATCCCCAACACTCTTACTCGCTAATGCATCGAGACTCTTGCTATTTTCACTGGCAGTCACCGACCCGGCAATGATGTGAATTTTGAACAAGTCCTTGTCATGGTGACCATCCTGCATATTGGAGCCGTACGACCACTTTGTTCGCCAGCGGGACATGTAGCTCTCAATGTTGTATTCGAGTTCCTTAGCGTTTGTCGTGTTGATTCCCTGAATCGCGACGGCGGTGCCTCTCACAGATGCCAGCATATCAGACGTGAAGACCAAAACTTGGAAACGACCAATTCCGGCTGTCAGCTCATGAACCCGAAGTTGCGCTGTTTCCTCTGGCATGTCGGTCGTAGACTTGAGAGGACGGAGGAGACCATCCTGAGCGCGTGCACCGACCTGGAACTCTGTATAAGGGACAGGTTGCGTAGCGTGCGCTTTGTTTAGCGCATTCTCCTGATACCGGACATTCAGCTAAAAGGAAAGGAGGAGCTGCAAATGAATAAACAGGGCCATACATAGGTCTCGCAAAGCAGATGCAAAAAAGTGCACACGCTTACCATGCTGACTTCAGGCGCATACGAAAACGTCCTCCCGACGGCAATAACCAACGGTGCCACCGCATAAAAAACTCTCCTCAACATCTGGAACACATATCCTGTTCTCCTGTTGTTCTGCAAAAGTTTGGACGAAAGTGCAATCGCCCTATCTGCCATGGGCTCGCGCTCTTCATACGTCTCCAATAGCGATTCTGGTGCGACGCCGTTAATGACGAACGCCAATTTCCATGCCAGATTATGTGCATCCTGTAGTCCAGTATTCATGCCCTGTCCACCGGCGGGCGAATGCACATGCGCCGCATCCCCTGCCAAAAAGATCCTATTCTGGTGCACGAAATGCTCAGCACGACGTTCGTTGATCTTGAAAATGGTTAACCATCCTGTCTCCTTGACTTTAAATTTGTTGGGTGCGACGATGGCTGAGGCGAGCTCCTCGAATTTCTCGACAGAAAGACCTTCCAGAGTCTTGGACAGGTCCTCCCCCGGTTCCATGTCTCCGGCCTCGACAGAGACACGGATATTGCCGTTGGCAAGCGGGAACGCCATCATGGTCTTGTTGTTGACACCGTGGATAAATCTACGATGAATGTCAGAGGTGTTAAACAGAGTTGAGAGTAACAAAAAGCGACCATAGGCCTTGTTCTATATACTAACGTGACGCCTTGAAACTCCACATCGCATTCACACGTTCCGTCCCACATCATGGTCTTATGATCCAGCGTTCTTCCTGGGAACTCAATGTTGAGCTTGTGTCGCACTGTCGATCGTCCACCGTCTGCCGCCACCAGGTACTCGGACCGGACAACCTGGTATTCGTACTCCTTGTCGTCCTGCTCCGCAAAGGGGTTCACATCCCCAATCACCTTCTTTTCATCTGCTGCAGTGTTGTCGCCTGAGAGTGCTCTTCGAATGGTCGTCTCGACGTATGTCTTGTTTGTCTTCTGCGGTTCTGCGCCCTCCTGTGCATCGCCCTCGACAACCTTGGTGTCTAGGAGTTCCCATCCATGATCGACCTTCACGCCCATCTTCTCCAGCTCCTCGACCAAGATCTCTGAAGTCTTGGCTTGTTCCAAAAACAACCCAAAGCTGTAGTGGGTGTTCTGTCCACCAAGAACCGGGAGAATGGCAACCTTCTTAGTTCCAATGTAGATATTAAAATCTGTCAAGGGGCGGCCCCGTTCCAGAAACTTGTCCACGATTCCAGCCATTTGAAAGATTTCGAGTGAGCGTGCTTGGATGCCGAGGGCCTTTGAAAGAGGGGAGATTGACATCTCGCGCTCGATGACGCGGACGGGGATGCCGAGCTTAGTGAGGAGGTAGGCCTCGAAGAGTCCTACGGGACCCCCACCAGCGATGAGGACGGGTACGGTGGAGATGCTTGAGCGCGAAGAGGAGGATGAGGATTTAGTGGAGGAGCTGGAGGAGCCAGCAGTGGCAGTGGCAGTGGCCATGGTGCTTTGTCGAATTTTCGTTTAAGAAGCGGTCTTGGTCAAAAAAAAATTGTGAAGTTGGTGCCAGTGAGAGTAAATGGGACTAGGTGCGACACGATGCGTAAGGATAAGGGGAGTTCTAGGGTGGGTGATGGAGATCTTTGCTTTTTTTTCTTTAAAGGCAAGGCGGTGAGTGATTGAATTACTTGGGTTGTTTGAGTATGCAAAAGTAGGAAAGGCTATGGCAGCCTTTTATACTTCCCCCCCCCCCCGCTCTTCCTCGCAGTGGCACGGATGGCCGTTCGAGGCAGCATTCCCTGGTGTCGCATAATTGCGAGGAACAGCCGAGCTGCACAGACGAACTGCACAGAACGGGCGGCGTCATTTCTGCGCACTGCTGAGCATGGATAGGATCGAGCGTCATTTTCTCATGCTTCTTCATCCCCATGCTCTCCTCGTATCGCTGTTGTTTACGCGCCTGGAAGAATTGTCAATCATGAACTTTGTCGACAATAAAGTGCGTAATCAAACAAAGCGTAGCGCACGGCTATCCTCCCAGCGGTGTTTTTGCGGTGTTCAATTGCAAGTGCTTAAATTTTCCCTTTTTGAAACTGTTCGCTCGCGCAGCAGTTGTGCAGTGCCTCTATTTTCGCCCTCTCCCCTCCTTGCTCTAGCGCAAAATAGCGCGGCCTGTGGGCCGTTCCGGGATTATAGAAATGCCGATGGAGAAGGAGCACAGACTTTCTCTGCAAAGGCAAATAGCACAACATGGTGCAGAGGATGTGTTGCATGGAGTTGATAATAACTCCTTATCTGATCCAGGTATGCACGCCACTGCCACAGGCAGTAAAAGGAAAAAGAAAAAAATATGCCTCAGGATTGCGACGCCTATTTTTTTTCCTTTTCCTGCAGGTTTTCACGAGACTGATGCCATCTGTCGCCATGTTTTACTCACTCGCTGGTTTCCCCCTCCAAACTACAGCCTGCAAACCAGCGACGCCAAGCTAAATTAAAAAAAAATAGGCCAAGAAATATCCCTGTTCTTAGCTCGTATTGTAAAGAATGGAAAAATGAATAAGCAAGCGCAGCAAACAGCAGCACAACGGCACGACCTGGAAGAATGACCCTGTACTAGCAAGTGATAACAGAACCTGAAGACTACATCTCAACGTGGCGATATCTAATGTTTTTCAACTCTGCGAAGGAAGCTTGGCATCACTTTTTGTTCACGCGATCCAATCACAGTCTCGCAGGCCCGTCCACCATTGTTCATTATCACCACTTGAGGAGAGCGAGTCAGCGTATTTTATTATCTTTCATACTACCCTGCTATTTACTCTCTCTCTGTCTCTGTCTTCCTCTCACTTGACAAGAATCGATTCAAAGTACACATCAATCTCATCCCAGGCAGTCTTGCCAGCCCCCAGGACACGGTATCCCATATGAGAATCCGGTCGAACAACTACAATGGCTCCTGGCCCATGCTTCGCAAGCACGCCATACTTCTGGTGCACAAGCCCTAAATGATCCAAGTAAATCTTGCCCTCGCCAGCCTTGTTCTCCGCCAAAACATCGGTGCTCGATTCCACAGATGATGGGCCATCCTCGCTACTCTGGGCTGGGGGGACAGCCAGGTCGGATGCAAGCACATGCACCATGAACAATATGTCAGGCTTGGGTGGGTGCGGAATAGCATCCAAGGATGCATTCTTCAGAGGTGGTAGAGATAAAGTTGTCGATCCTTCCTTTTTGTACGCCCACTTTGACCTCCAGGCCGTCAAATGGGTCTCGATCTCCTTGGCCAGCGTGTCCGAGTTTGTGGTCTCAACGCCCTTGATCGTCTGCGTTTTTGTGGAGGATAACAGCATATCTGAAGCAAAGACCAGGACATGAAAGATTCCGGGTCCGACCAACAGCTCGTGGAGACGGACGGAAAAATCGACTGACGCCTGCTCCGATCCCTGCTTTTGGACCACATGAAGCTCGCCGTCGCGGGCGCGCTGGCCGACCTGGTAAACCTCGTCGATTGACGCCTGGGATTTAGAACGCTGGTTGATCGCGTTCTCGTGGTACCTGATTGCGAGCTACATTTTTTTTTTACAAGATTTCCGATGATGCAATTAGATCGTGGTTTCTCCTTGATTCTCGCCAATTGATAGTGAAGCCTAGCTCTTTCACTCGCTCTTTACCATGGTGATCGGGTTATCGTCGGGGGCGATGTAAGGGAGAATATAAGGGGCGATGGTGAAGGCGATCTTCCTAAGCGTCCGTCCGATAAAATCCTGGGCCATGCCCCTCTCGAGAAACTTGGCTGTAAGCTTGATGATACCATCTGCCACAGGCTAAAAACACACACACATGTAGTCAAGACATCAGCTTCAATGCACACGACACAGAGCCAGAAGAGTCAGATTTGTTAATCCTTACTTTACGCTCGGCTTCGTAGGTTTCCAAGATGGTCTTTGGTGCAATGCCATGAAGAACGAGAGCCAACTTCCACGTCAAATTGAATGAGTCTTGCAGTCCCAAATTCATTCCTATCACGGTGAGAGGTGTTAGTGTCTCTGTCCGCCAACTGTTTTGTCATGAGCCATGCCAAAAAAAAAAAAAAAACAATGAGCCTTAGCGTACCCTGTCCTCCGGCTGGAGAGTGAACGTGACACGCATCCCCAGCCAGAAAGATCCTGTTCTTGTATGCATAGTTCTCTGCTTGTCTTTCATTGACCCTGTAGTATGTCAGCCAGCTGCAGTCGATACACTTGAATTTTGCTGGTGCAATGCAGGCAGCCGCGAGCTGCTCAAACTGCTCCACGGTCAGGTCCTCGGACTTGAGCGCCTCGTGTTCCTCGGGCGTGAGGTGGCCGTTGTCGACTATGATTCGGACCTGGCCATCGTGCAGCGGGAATACAGCCATGACGCGGTCGTTGACGCCGTTGATAGCCCTAGACATGTAGCATTATGACACAGTGATCAGCGGGTGTCTACGCTCTGACTACAACAAATACATTGCGGATGACCTGCATCACCCGAGACATTCAAGCATGCGCGCGCAGGTCTAGAACACCCCTGTTACTGCATACTCCCGCCAGATGCTTCCCATCACACTTTGACTTACGTGATGTTATTGAACTGGATATCCGATTCGACATGGCCGTCAAAGATGATTATATTGTTGTCCAACGTCCGTCCAGGGAACCCAATATTCAGCTTATGGCGCACTGCAGACTTGCCTCCGTCCGTGGCGATCATGTACTCGGATTTGACGACCTGCGTTTCATACTTTTTGTCCTGCTCCTCCGGATCCTCTTCCACCACACCCAGCACATGACTCTCGGTCTCTCGAATGTTGGTCCCGACAATTGCCCGTCGAATCGTCGTTTCCACCCAGGATTTGCCACTCGCCTCCTCCTCCACGACCTTGGTATCTACAAGTTCCCATCCGCGATCCACCTTCCCCCCCATGGCCTCCAAGTCCTCTGCCAGGATATCCACAGTTCGCTTCTGTTCCAGAAACAGCCCGAAAGTGTAATGCGATTCCTTGTTGGCGAGTGCTGGCAGCACCGCGACATGTTTGGACCCAATGTAGGCATGGAAATCTGAGACAGCCTCGCTTCTCTCGAGGAACTTGTCGATGATGCCGCTGAGGGCAAAGATTTCCATTGTGCGGGAGTGAATGACGAGGGCCTTGGAGAGGGGCGAGACATCGAGATGGCGTTCAATAAGACGGCAGGGGATGTTGAGCTGCGTGAGGAGAACCGCGGCATAGAGACCGGTGGGGCCGGCGCCGGAGATGAGGACTGGGATATCGACGTAGGTAGGAGAGGAAGATGGGGACATGATGGGAAACAGCTTGGTGGCTCAAAAATATGCAACCGGCTTGACTTGTGAGGTGAGTGTATTGGTGTTTGATGCTTTAATCTTGATGTGGGAAAAGAAGAGTTGCTTGCAGGACGAAAGGGGAATGGTGTGGGGAAAGGGTATTTATGCGAGATTTAATGTGTGCACGCGGACCAACACCACACGTCGCTAATTGGCGCCGGATCACCGATGTTGCACATGTCCGATTTGGACAGCAATGGGGGGCTGGATGTGTAGAGCACGCACGAAGGGGAGGGAGGCCCCTTTCCAACTCACTTCGGACGTCCACTCTCGGGGTTTCATTTACCCGTCGACTCTTGAGATTACTGGGACCGTTGCATCCACGAGCATCAGATGCGGTAATGCGTCGTGTCTAGGATGGATGTGTGGAGCACGGGTCCGTGTATGACCTCTTTCTGACGTCCAGCTTTTTGCCCGTCCGTCGACTTTGAGATCGCGTCTTGGCACAACGCAGAAATCTTAACAATCATTAGCTTATTTTGCATTTCATGCGCTGCGATCCTTAAATTATGTCAATGCGCATTGCGCATTTGATCAGTGCACACGATTTTCGATCTGGATCATCGGAACATGCATACTGTCGTCGAAAGCTTGCAATATCGATGCCGTGCTTTGCCTAGACGTCTAGAACCTCCACAGACACCATGGAGTACGTGCGACCTCTGCCATTATTAGTACCTCGTATGTTTATTACAATTTGACAAATCAGTAATCGGTTCAACCCCTCCCATCACATCTCTACACACGCGTGTTGAAGATAGAACGCAAGTACTCGTCCACGTCCTGCCATGCAGCATGTCCTGCGCCCTGCACCCTATACCCCACATGCGAATCTGGGCGGATGACTACAATAGCACCCGAGCCAGCCTTGACGGGCACTCCGTACCTCTCGTGCAGCTTACTCGACTCATCAAAATACACCCTGCCCTCGCCTGCCTCCTTGCTCGCCAGCGAATCCGCATGGATCTTGGATGGGTCCTCGAACTTGGAGCTAGACAGGGTTTCTGGCAGGGCTCCGATGACATGGACATTGAACATGGGCCGAGTATGATTCTGCTGTTGCTGGAAACGCTCAGATCCATAGGCCCACTTGGATCGCCATTCGCCAAGGTGTCGCTCGATATCGCCCTTCAACTGCGATTCGTCCGTAAGCGCGATTCCGCCCTGGTCGGTTTTCCTGGACGAGGCAGAAGAGGTGGTGCTGAGCATGTCAGAGGTGAAGACAAGGATGTGGAAGGTGCCAGGGCCATGGATCAATTGGTGAAGGCGGATGATGTCGCTGCTTGTCTGGCCGCCAGCGAGGACTTGGACAAGGGGTCCGTCGTGAGCACGCTGACCGACCTGGAACTCGTCTGCTGGCGCGGGCTGGGTCTTGTGGCGCTGGTTGATCCGATTCTCGTGGTATCTGATCGTCAACTGGCAGAGAGAGAATGGGTGTTAAAATTTGAAAAGGAAGAACAAGGCTTGGGTCCGAGCCCGCGCAAACTCTTACCATAGACACTGTGCCGGAGGGAATGGTGATGAATCGGACCAAAAGGGATGCAAATGTCGTTACGGTCTTGCGAAGGATCCTGCGGATGAGCTGGCGGGAGAATCCCATCGCAAACATCGCAGACGACATGTTGATCACGTTGCTTGCGACAGGTGCACGCTCGCCCTCGTACGTCTCCAGCAGTGTCGCGTCAGAAAGCCCGTTCAGGACCAATGCCATCTTCCATGTCAAGTTGTACGCGTCTACATGAATGTCATGTGTGACTGAATGTCAGCAACTTCCTTTTTCCTCGCTTAGTCAAAGAGACAAATGCCTTTCCAGGGGGGGGGGTCGTTGATTCACACAAACCTTGGAGTCCCAGGTTCATGCCTTGTCCACCAGCGGGTGAATGCACATGAGCGGCATCGCCGGCCAAGAAGATCCTGTTCTTGTACGAGTAGGTCTCTGCCTGGCGCTCGTTCACTCTGTAGAACGTCAACCAGGAGCTGCTCTTGATAAGGAACTTTGCTGGCGCTGCCGCTGCTTGGGCGACCTTCTCAAACGCCTCATTTGTGAGTTCCTGTGTGGGGTCCAGATCACTACCATCGACCATAATGCGGACCTGTCCATCACTCAGCGGGAAAACGTTCATGGTCTGGTTGTTGCGGCCATTGATCACTCTGTGGCAAAAAAGGTATGCAGCAGGAATGGATGTTCAAGGCGTTCAATTGACGTGAAAGCAAAGTAGTTTCCCATCCATAATAACAGACATGGCATCCTGGAAACTTACGTGATGTTGCTGACGTCCAGGTCTGTCTCAATGTTGCCATCAAATAGAATGACATTGTTCTCCAACGTTCTTCCCACGAAGGGAATGTGTACTTTGTGTCGAACCACCGATTTGCCGCCGTCAGCTGCAATCAGGTACTCGGACTTCACAACCTCGGTCTCGTACTCTTTGTCCGCCTGCTCTGCATCCAGCTCGACTTCGCCCACGATCTTACTCTCCGTGGACCTGGTATTGTTCCCGTCCAGGGCTCTCCTGATCGTCGTCTCAACCCAAGTCTTTCCGCCTTCCTCGACTACCTTGGTGTCCATGAGCTCCCATCCTCGGTCAACTTTAAGGCCCTGTCTCTCAAGCTCCTCTGTGAGGATGGCGGTGGTCCTGATCTGCTCCAGAAACAGCGCATAGTTGTAGTGCGAGATGCTGTTGATGAGACCGGGGAAGAGGGAGAAAGCCCCATTGAAGTAGATGTTGAAGTGCGAGATGGGGTGACCTCTCGCCAGGAACTGATCGATAAGGCCAGTCTGCTCGAGGATCTCGAGTGTACGGGCGTGGATGGAGAGGGCCTTGGACATGGGCGAGACGGTGAGCTCACGCTCAATGATTCGGCAGGGAATGCCGAGACGCGTGAGCATGATTGCGGCTAGGGTTCCTACGGGTCCGGCACCGCTGATGAGGACAGGGATCTCTGAGGTTCTGGCGGGGTTCGCTATGGCGGCCATTGTGCTCGAGAGGAGAGGGGGGGAGTTTTTTTT
>MU616728.1:16452-48717 GCA_025201705.1 Dissophora ornata | reverse complement strand
AAAAAAAGAACAGAGTCCGGACTCTTCACCCCAACCTAACCTTACGTTGCCATCCGCCGCCTCTGTACACCTCCGTTGGTCCCCTTAAACGTGTATGATTCTGGCTCTTGGCTCTCCCTCTCCATCACGTGCAGCAACAAAGGCAAAACGCATCAGCACTTGGTCAAATGGTGTTGCACGTGATGGACATGAGATTGGAAATAGATTAAGCTGTAGATCCTACCCGTTAAGGGTACCGACAGTGGCAGACCACTTGCTGAACTACAGTGGAAGGAAAACCAGGAGGTGGGGAATGAAAGGATGCAACCTCCAATCGAGTTGCATTCGTCGATGTGATGTGAAATAAAGAATATCCTGAAGGTAGCGGTGCTGCTGTTCTCCTCACCAACGTACTGAGACTTGTGTGCGTGAAGTGCCAGAGTTAAAGGACCGTGCGGTTTGACAAATAGAATGTGTGCCAAAGTGAGAGAGTTGGCGAGCTGATGGAGGAGTGATGGAGTGTGGAGGAACTGACGACAAGTGATGTAAATGGGATGGGTTGAACATGGGGTGAAAAAGAAGGAAAGAGGTGTTGGTGGAAAGACAATAAACGACCACAGTGCACAGATAATGGATTGGTAGATGTTTGTCTATTACCAAGCCGATTGCGCCATCGCGCGTTTCCGCGCATTCTATTGGCCAATCTCGCTTTGTCCTAGATAGTCACGTGAGATATCTATTTACAACAATATTCTACAAGGCGGTTATTTTGGCCCAAATCAGAAATTCGTGTTGCTGTCCAAAAGAGACATGACCTCCTCCGGGATCTGTGGAACAAACTCTTTCTCGATACCTCCACCGCGTGCTGCCAGATTTGTTGGTATCTTGAAGCAAACCCAAGCCTTGCTATTCCTTGTTTTCGATGATGAACCATCCTCCTCCTCATCATCACTCGCCTGGCGCTGGCCCTGTTGTCTGCCTCTTATTGATCCCTGCTCCGAGCTACTGAACCTAGAGAGTGTCCTTGACACCACCGACCCAACCTCTTCCGCCTCGTCCTCTGAACTGCTACAGCTACTAAACCCACACCCTGAATGCATACCCGATATCAGACTGGTACTGCGTCTTCTCGTAGAAGAGGAGTATGACCTAAATGCGGCAACTCCAGACTCCCTCCTGTCCAGACTCTGTCTCCGGACCTTCTCTGTATCTGCAGCAACCTGAAGAACATACTTTGTCACCTCTAGCGGTAAGCGCTGCTCATCCACCTCGTAGCGGTACACGCTCACAACATGTTTCACTTGCGTGTGGTTCAACAACTCCAGCTTCTTGCGCGTCTCGATCCAAGTGGTCAAATCCGATTGTAACGAGAGCACCTGCAGCAACTGTAACAGCTGGACCAAGGGTGTAAGCTGATCTGCTAATCGCGACGGCAACTGGTTGTTTCGAAGCCAGTCCTCTAGGATCGAGAGGTTGAGTCGCGTCTGGAGTGCCTTGCTGCGTGACAGGAACTTTCGGTTTTCAACCATGAGGTTGAAGACCTCACAAGAGATGTAATGTAAGAGCTGCGCGATCACATAGTGGGTGATCTCTGGGTGGACATCGTATATCTGCATCACAAACAAAAGTGAAGACAACATGGTAGTCACAGTCCTTGGAGAGATACTCCACTGTCTTGGCGAGGACGGGCGTGGCACTTGTAAGGATGCTCGCCTTAGTAAGGGAGAGCGTGATTGCTGTGATGGCCCTAGTGGTGCGCTCGTGCGCTTGTTGCCCTTACCAGTCCGAGAGCCGCTTCCTACCCCGCGCCAAAATCTGAATGCCCAGTCCGACTGGAACTTGACTTCGTCAAGACCTACAATTGTATCGTGCTCGAGCATCGCTGGCTCCAGGACACACTCGATTCGTCGCTCAGCATCCAGGACAATCGTCTGCACCATGTCCAGTAATAAGGCCCCCAATTTCTCCTGATGTGATTCAGAAACGCTGCACAGGCTTGCGTCTTTGCGGAGGAAATGAAGCAGTGAGCTAGTGTTTGAGATCCAGTGAGCGTTCAACGCCATGTCGTCTGGCTTGTTCTGCAAGTGTAAGGTAAGGAGTCTGCTTGTTAGAATAAATATATCGTCGTCTCGATTATAGCGTATGTGGTTAAATCTTACACACCTTGGTCGCAGATTGGATAGCAACAATGGTTGCCGCGAGCAGTTCGTCTAGCAGTTCAGGCGTGCTAAAGTTGTGCGCAAATCTTGCAGCAAGGAGGAGCACATAAGCCGGGATGGGCTTGTAGGATCTTGAGCGTGCTGGCTCCATCGATATCAGCGTCTCGATAATATGAGGGATATCCCTGCTCGAAAAAACAAACATTTGATCTGGACGACAGTTTTCCCAGTCAAACTCGTCCTCATCCTCTGTCTGCTCCTATTGATTCAGAATTGGTAATCCACAGGATGATTAGAGATACATATAAAAAAAAATCATGCTGGCAGAACCAGTCCGAGTGGTCAAGAGAAAAAGGAGAGGGTCATGCGTAGATCGGCGGAATATCTCGAAGAGGGAGGTATGTTTCTTGAGGGAGTAATAATTAAATCTCACCCCCAAATGACCTCTGTGTCTTGTTCCCCAAGATATTCCCAAACCCACGTCAGTCGACAATGCACAATTACATTCGTATGGAGTGCTGATGGCATGCATTGACGATGTCAATGCGCATCCTGTCCTAATAATAAACGCACTCATGCAGCACGAGTGAATAAACCACGCACCTGATCGGCCAAGGAATTGGCATTTTCCGTCATATCAACATCAAGGCTCTCACCGCCTTCCATGTTCATTCGGCGCTGTCGCCCGTCCTCGGTCATGATCTCTTGATAAAACTGGTCTGGGTCCAGCAGCGCAGCATTTGCCCGAACGAATGTGCTCTCTTTCGCAAAAGTGGCCTTTGTGGATGGCTCCTTGAAGATTTGAGCGATCTTTGTCGTGTCATTGGGATCATGGCGTAAAAAATCTGCAACAGTGCGACCTTTGGCAGTCTGCGCCGAGGGCGATGCACCGTGCTCTAGGAGCAGCCGAACAATATCCTCGTGTTTGTTATTCGTGGCCCAGACGAGAGCTGTCCATCCAAACTTGTCGCGCCCATCTACCTGAGCGCCCGCATCAAGCAGCATAAACACTACCGCTGTCTGCCCGAAGCATGCTGCATAGATCAGTGGCGTGGATCCATCAGAGTCGTGTGTATTAATATCGACCCAATCGCGAAAGTTGTCCAGGATATCCACGATCCTACTTAGGTCGCCATTCGAGGCAGCCCTTGCGAAAAGCGCTGACATCCTGCTCTTCTTTTCGTCGTCAGGGAGCGCCCTCTCCCCGATCGCTCGCGGATCGTCGAGTTGTTCACGATCGAACGCAAAGGAACGCTGTGAAAGTGGTGAACTAGGTGTAGATTGGATGAGCTCCACGGTTTGCTTCACAACCGGCTGCTCGACATCGCGGATAGTATTGCCTGGGGAAATTTCAGTGAGTTGTATAAAAGATGGTCTGGGAGAGTGGGAAGACATTTGCTCGTTCGGGCTGAGGGCAATATCGCCCTCCCCATCCTGGCTACTGTAGTAACTTTGATCGTTGTCAAGGCTCTGGCCGAACCGTTGAATCGTAACCATTCCGGACCGTTTGATGAAGGACTCTTCCTGAGGGGAGGGGTCATATTCGGTGGTATCCGATAAGAGTGAATCGAGCCCCGAAAGGCTGCGTCGATGAAAGTCTGACAGAAAGTCGTCATCCACGGTGGAGGCTGATAAATGTGAGAGCCTGTTGTCATGGCAGCGGGTATTGGGCGCAGCCATGTCGATTGAGTCGCGGGGATTCATTTGGTATCTGATCGTGGTGTGTGTGTGAGGAAAGAGTTGTGTCGCTGGAAACGTTTAGAAATGCTGTATGATTTGAATGGAAGCGAATGGTGAATGTGGAAAGGAAAGAACAATGTGAATTTGGAGGTTTGATCTAGATTAGTGCGCAAGCGGACGAGGAATGGTGTCGAATCACAAGAGGCGATGAATGGCAAGATCGGCGGGCTATGTCATGTATGTCATGAACGGCTGAGTTGAAGCAAGGTCGGAGAAGGTGTTTAGGACGGCTTTGGTGCGGTAGAACAACAATGCGCTGAAGACTGGAAAGGGCCGAGGGGGGGAAAGAGGGACGGACAGGGAAGGGGAGGGAGATAGACGGGGGGGGGGAGAATAGGGGCGATGATCTTTCCGCTAATCTGGCCTTCTTTCCTCTGTGGTTCCCTTTATCAGGTCGTCTTGGTCGCGGAGAAGATCTATCTCCGTTGTTGTTTGGTGTGGGGGGAGAACGAGGAAGAGATGGCGTGAATGCTTTCAGCTGAGTTGCAACAGCCCAAGATTGGGGTAGACGGAGACGCGAGATGAAGTTGTTTAGGCCGAAGGAAGCAAAAGCATGGGTGTGGCAAGCTGCGCCGTGCAATGCACATTCACATGAAAGAAGCAAGCACGATAAGGAATGAGGGAAGGAAGGAAGGAAGGAACCAGAGAGAACACGGGGTCGTGGTCCACATAGAGTCGATGGAGATCAAAGATGCATGCATGTCTACAACAAAGGTCAGGATTTTTACGGATTATGCTGACAGACGGCATTTTCAGTCTGGGACCTTTTTTTTGCCGTCTTCACCCTCGCCGTTTGAATCCGAAAAAAAGGAGAGAGGAGAGCGTGGCGTCAATGCGCAGACCACCGAGCAGCACAGCAGCACAGCAGGAAGCATCCACACAGTGCAGAGGTGGGAGAGTCGATGGCATTCGATAGATGGATAAATCTACGTTGTCTGACGCGACTCAGACGACACGCGACACGAACAAAAGAACGCGCCTTCATCGCCTGCAGCGGATGTGGCTCCCTCGTAGTTCAACGTGGAGAAAATAAACACGCGTCTGGCTCTGTACTTCGCTGTGTACTGGTCGATTCACAGCCAATAGCGGACAGCCGGCGCAATAGTTGGCTGGGATGTTGGGTCAACAGCGCGACAGCATGCTGCAGGGGATCAAGTCTACAACACAGCTCGAGGCGTGTGACTGCCGCTCTGCGGCCAATGGACGGCCATTAAAGTTCAGAGGGATGCTCCGGGGATCACGATCAACTCTTCGGCATTCACGAGCACTCCATTCGGCACATTCATTCCCCAATCCTATTAATCGAATATCGAACATGTCTGCAGCAACCAGAATCACCAGGATGCGCGCACTTCTTGCGCAGCAGCCTGCCCGCAAGGCTGTCTTCGCCGCGACCTCCATGCGTGCCCCCATTCACCATCACCTTGGGCGCACCGCCGCCGTCACCACAGTTCGTGCCCAAGTATGTAAACTATCGAACCCGACAGTCAGACTTCACAGAAAAGCTCTCGATAGCACTGAGATACAGTCAGACGCTGTTTATATAATGATCCGTGACAACAGAGGCGCCGAGCGTGTTGTTCAATTGCTGCTGAGAGAACGAAATCCGAAAGATGTTTATATCAAACTCTCTTTTTTTTTTTTTACTGTTGCGTTGATAGAAAGATACATGGAGACCCTGGGTGGCTGCCTCGGTCGCCACTGCAGGAGTCATCTCCTGGCAGCTCGGAAATTCTCTCGTTGAGGCTGAGAGTCCAGCCAAGCCCAATACTGTCATTGGCAAGTCACTATGATTCTGGCATGTCATCGTCCTCTTTCAAATGTCGCCAGCATCGTCTGCGATTACCATTTGACTTTATAGCTTATGACCTCATATCCCCATCATGTTTCTCACTCTTGCCACTTTTTTTTTCCCGTCATTATCTGTTGATTCCATCTATCCTAACGCTTAGATCCGGACTCCAAAGCTGAGTTCCCTCTGACTATTCCCTCCGAGGACGGATCTCCTGCTCGCCTGCTCGGACTCGGTGTCCGCAAGATTACATTTCTCAAGGTCCAAGTCTATGTTGTTGGACTGTACGCTAAAGTTTCGGATCTGGATGATCACAACAGCCGCCTCCGCGCTCTCCCAGAGGTCCAGAAATTTCAAAAGGCAGATCAGGAAAGCGCAGACGCTGCCTTCAAAGCTATCATCGAGACCCCAATCGAACTGATCTTGAGAATCTCACCAGTCAGGAACACAAACGGCCCTCATCTCCGAGATGGCTTCACCAGGAGCCTGACTGCGGCTGCCAGAGAGCAAAAGTTGAGCGAGCCTGAAAATCAGGTACACATGCTGTCAATAATACCGCTTAATTGATACCTCTTTCCTTTACGGATCGCCGCAAGCAGCTGCTAATTTTTTCTCATCTGGTACCCTCTGATTCGTTTGTGCGACTTGTAGGAGGCCATGGAAGGTATTATGGAATTCAAGAACTTATTCCCAAAGGGCAAGATCGACGCTAAACAGGCCTTGCTCTTCAAGAAGTCCCCCGATGGAAGCATGACGGTGCAGTTAGACGTAGGCTGCCATTCCATTCTTCAAATTGCACTTGCAGACTATATTGCTTCCGCTCAGATGAATTGATTATGATTTTGTACGTTATATATGTCGTTGATTAGAACGAAGTGTTGGGAACCATTCGCAACCGCTGGTTGATCGAGACCTTCTTCTTCGGCTACCTCCAGGGTGGTCACCCCCTCAGCGAAAAGGCGCGCGATAGCATTGCTGAAGGCATTCAAAACTTGCTGCTCCAGTAAAAAGGGCGAATAATGTAGTGTACATAGACTTTCAACCTGTAGAGTACTGTGCAAAAGCCGCAATGCATAGATAGCTTCTTGATTCTCTCAAAACAACAACGCGTAGAATTGTCTCTCTCTCTCTCTCTTTTATTCTCGTGTTTTTTTTTGTTTTTTTTTCGCTTTTGCTCAAGACCTGTCGAGATGCATCCTTCCAGACCGGGGCAACGACACTACCATTGCAATGGCTGCTTCGTTATTCTTGGTCATCTTGCGCATCAGTCGGTGAAGCGACATCCAGCTTCCCGCCTTTTTCATATCTCCTACCCCACTACCGACACCTCCATCTCCAACGCCGATGGGAAGTACGGGGCTCGTCGGCGTGCTCATAGAGTGTAGGGATGGAGACGAACACAAGGATGGGGATGACGAAGCGCTTGTGGGCAATGAAAGAGACAGTGCGTCGGTAAGATCGCTACTATCTATTCCAGCATATGAGATCTGAGGTGTGGGCGGAGACATTGGCGCGGATTTCTGGATCCCTCGGCCTTGAGAGGAAGCATGCGAATGCTGTGAAGAGCCCGAGGACTGAGGACTGAGAGTTGCCATGGTAGAGAGCATGGAGACTAACGTTTTCACGTTTGTGGCCGTTGAATTCACCTCGTCATCTTTGTCGCCATCGTCGAGATCTATCTCCTCGACTCTTGCGGCAAGGCGGTGATCTGATGGTAGCTCCTTGGTGATTTGGGGAGAAGAAGGAACAGAAAGAGGAACTGGAGGAAGAACACGCGGATTTCCAGACCTCATGTCTTGGGCTGGAATATGGAAATGTGATTCCAGGGTGGAGCCAGGGCCTTCGACGTTCGTATTAGTAGAAACATCCACCACCCACAATTCAGGGCGTATGACTGTGTGTTGAGTCGGGCTCTCTGACGATGATAGCGGCAAAAAGGATGTCTCTATCCAGGCTTCGCTATTTCTCTCTGCCTTCACAGCTTCCGCCGCAGTCTCTACTTCAGCCTCCGTATCCATTTCCACTTCCGGCTCCGTTGCGCATAGCGTCGATGCCTTTTCCAACGAAGCTTGCACTGCAGCTTGGAACCTTTGCGACGTAAAACTAAATTGGAATGGCGCACGCGTAGGCGCTGGTGCTGGGGCCACTACCAAAGCTGATGGCTCTTCCCGCGAGTTGCTCTGGATTCCCACTCTAGGAGACTCCATTACCCCATCTTCCTGATCCGAAGCTTTCGGGTCCGAGCTCTTCGCCACACTCTCTGTTGCTCCCGATGATGTCCATTCATCCAAAGCCTGCCTCATTATCTTTGAAGAGGCAGGTGCTACGAGTTTCAATTCTCGGGAAGATGCAGGGGTAGGTGGTGGAGGAGGTGGCGGTGGGTTCCAGCTCTTGATCCGGAATGAAGGTGATCGATAACTCGGATCCAAGATCTCCTGCGGGATCGCGAATGTCGAATGCGCAGTTGAGGCACGGACAGGTTTCAGCCGACTCGCCACGCGGCTGCTGTTGCAGCTGCTTGGGCGTACTACTGGCGGGGTGGATGACAACTGCGAAGAGGGGGATGGAAGCGAGATGTTGCTGCCATTAACGCCTGCGTAGGCCGGCTGTTGGGAATCGGAGCAACTTTGAGTCCTAGTTCTGGGTTGGTAGTCGTCCATGGATATGTGTCTGGAATATGAGGGACGGTCAGTCCAAGGCTGTGGTGAGGGTTGCATGGAGCGAAATGGAAGACAGGATACGGGAGGTGGGGTCGCATCCATTGGCTTGGGTGATGCAGCGAGTTTCCAGGTTGCCGATCCAGCGCCTCTATAGCTGCCGTAACCAGACCCAGACATTTCTTGATGTTGTTGCTGATAGGAGGGGCAACCTTGGCTATAGCTGGACGTCGATGTCGATGAACACATCGACGAGGTGGAGTTCTGGCGACTGCGACTCTTTGTCCTCGCCTCAACTTCAATATCATGAAAACTCCATGGTCTTCCCAGATCCACATTCTGTTGTTGTCGCTGCTGCTGCTGTTGTGTGGATTGATGCTCTAACGGCGCATGATTCCAACTTAGGCGATATGGAGTTGGTTGCTGATACTGCTGTTGATGATTCTGATACTGCAGTTGTTGATAATGCAACCGATGAAGATCCTCCTGGCTCTTGATCCCAAACTGCTTCACATTTTCCTGTTCGGGCGTCGTCGCTGGTGTCAGTGGTGGCCTCCACACTGAATCCAACCATTTTTTTACCCTCGACTCTGCTACATGGTGACGCAGTGACCCTTGTTCATGCCATGCACGTCCCTGTTTCTGTCCTTGCCCCTGTCCGTAATCACCATTCCCACTGCTTCCACCGACGTAACCATGCGAAGCATCTGGGAACCACTCTCCGCAGACATAACATGGCGATTTACCCTCATGATCCTCTATACCGTCCCTGCCACAGTGACAGCCCCTAGTCAGATTGCATCCACAGGGCTCCTTCTGAAGAGATTGTAGGATCTCGATCAGGAAGGCCATAGCCTTTGCACGGGTCGAGAATTGAAGTGGGTAGAAAGGGTTGCCGCCGACACCGTTGTTATAGCTGCTGTTGTTACCGTTGGTGGCGATGCTGTTATTATTATTGGTATTGTTGAAATTAGTGGCGGATGATGTATGGAATGATGAAGAGTTGCCGCTGGCGCGTCGCGACGCGCACGGTGTGTTTGGTGCCGAGAACACAATTGGAGATCTGGAAGAAGGAGACTGAGATCTTTCGCACTCCTTCGCCAGGTCTAGCATGAACCGTTCCCTGAACACAGAGGAGCTGTGTACCTTTGCCGAGGACGGAGAACATGTGTAAGAAGATGGCGATGAAGACAGTGGCGAGGGCGTTGCTGATGTGGGACCGCATGGCGGGGAGGAAGAAGAAGATGATGAAGTGCAGCTGGAAGGAGATGATGTGGATGGTGATGATGATGATGATGAAGAATGGGTAGCAGTAGATGGATAAGAGTAGGTTGCAATCAAGGGTGAGGAGGCTGCCATAGTTTCGAGGATCCTTGGCAAATTGTCGAGGGCGTAGGCGAGATCTTGTCGGTTACGCCAGGTTGGCAGGTGGGCGAAGTATGGGTTCTTGGACATGATATGTATATGTATATGTATGATGGACTCAAAAAAATCGGGAGACAAGAATCAAACGATTGCGCTATGCTGATAGTTCGGTATGTGAAGGCTAAGATAATTATAGGGAAGCAAGAAAGGGTGGTTGCAGTATGTTATCAGAGAGATATCGAAAGACAACAAGAGAGTGCGAGAGGATGGAAAAATAAAGAGAGCGCGAGAGGATGAGAAGAGAGTGAGCGATGGAAACAAAGTAGAGAGCAAGATTGGTAAGTTACACAATGCAAAAAACAGGGAGAACACCATCCGGTCAGATATCGGTGCATTTACATCTATTCGCAACAACGCGGGATTTAGGTTTTCAGGACAAAGCTGAGGGGATAGCAAGTAGGTGGCACAATGTGGCACAATGTGGCACAATGTGGCACAATGTGGCACCAAGCGGCACGAGGATAGGACATCAGGAGCAGGAGTGGGAGGACCAAAAGAGATAAGGGTATACTAAGTTATCATAAGGGTCGGGGGGTAGGCCGGGAAACACCAATCGTTCTCCTCTCTCATTTTAGCTGTCCAGGGTGCATTTGAATGGGAAAGCGGAATAAACCCAAGAAAAAGTGTGGGCGAAGGTGTTGTCGTGCGAGGAGGGAAAAAAAAACAAATCTGCTGCAGCTGCAGGTGAGAGGCGAGAGGGCCAGCCAAATCTCCGAATGCTTACTTGCTTACTGAAGGGAATAAACATTTTGCACAAAGGGGGGTCAAAGGCCGAAATCACGGCTGCCGACCGTTCCCGTTTCCCCATGGCCGATTTTTTTGTTTCAACGTAAAAAGTCAAATGAGGAGACAGAAAAAACACAGAAACAATGAAAGGAAGAGAGAAGAGATATAGAGATGGCGAGAGACAAAGCGGGAGAGGGGTGCAAAACACCAAATTCAAACACAGATGCTAGGGAATAAGGGTTGGATTGGAATGTTTGCTTGATTGGGCAGTTGTGTGTGCATCTTTACATGCAGGTGTAAGGGCCACGACGCCCCTCTGCTCTCATTCTCTTCTTCTTGGCCCAGATCTTCCGTGACTCAGACAAATGCCCCGTGCTTTGCAAAGAGCAACGTGCAAATCGCATGAGAGCCGCCTTTTGAGTCTGTGCTTTCTGTTGCTCCGAGCTAAACCCAACACTAGCTCCATCTCTTGTAGCTCTCGAGTTGCAAATATCACAGAAATCAAAAAGAAGAAAAACGGGGGGAAAGCTGCAAACACCGTGCAGTACTTCAGGAGAATGAGAAGCTACAGATCTTCTGCGTAGGAGCGAAGGGTTGGACAACCAGGGGCAGTGGAAAAGGGCGGCCAAAAAGGTGGACAATGTCGAAGGGAACAAGGGCAAGGTCGGGCTAGGAGTCGATGGTGATTGGATCTTGATTGAGAGAATCACTGATACATTACCGCAAGAGCACGATGACGGTGGATAAATAGAAATTGTATGTCGAATTCACTTAGGATACCCTAGTCCTTTAAATGCCTGGATGCTGGAGAACAAAATGCCAAGGAAGGAAGAGCAGGAAATAGACAGTGGTGGCGATGGGTGATGGTATGTAGCGGTAAATGGGCAGTAACAGTCGAAGCCCAGGAACACTGAGGAGTGCCTCTTTGACAAAATACGGAATCGTGTTAGCGTGTCCCTACCGTAATGTGGTGAGAAAGAAAGCGTTGCCGGAAATGTCCACGGCACAAGGTCCAGGTGCTTTAGATCTTGTTTTTTTTTAGGGCAAGAAGTATGCCTGGTGACGAGGGGTTGTGTGTTAGCTAAACAACCTAGCTTGGTCCATATTGATTTGACATTTTAATGTCTCCGGCATGAACCCAGATTTCGATGTCTCTTCGAATCCCGCCCAAAGAGCTATTTTTTCTGGCCCACTTGTCGCGATTTGCGTAGTTGACCTCGCCATTTTCCCCTTTCATGGTTTTTGGGTTAGGATGAGATCAGATAGTCCAAAGTCGAATTATAACGACGTCGCTTTCGAGGAGATGAAAGGCAGAAATGGTGACGGGGGATCATTCTCGGAAACGAGGTGGCGGGAGTGATTGTGTACATCATGCACGATTAAGAAACACCTTTATTGCATAATGTTATCTTACTCTGCCTGTTCCTTCTGTTATCCATTTGAGGTACAGTATACTGTACTTGGACTTGGAAACAGTAATCCCAAGAGGTTTCTAGCGGTGGTAGAAGGCCGTTAATCGGAATGCAATTTGTCTGAAAGACTGTGTTTGCGCACCACGTAGGACTGTCCAGATTGTTCCATCGTGACAAGGATCAAGTCGGTCATTGTCCACAAGCAACGTAATTTTATTTACGCAAGAGCATGTCAGAGTGCAAGAACGGTGCCCATCATCCCAATCTACACCCTGAGCATAGTCAAACGCTTCACTTTAGTATACATTCTTCAAGGACCTTGAAGTCAATGAACTCGGTGGTGTTGAAGAACTGTCTCTGCGTTTTCATTTCTTTAATCGACATAAATGATTCTCTTGCTAAGAGAGAGAGACGTCCGCAGATTCAACCAGCTATGCTGTCCAACTTTGATACCTCAGTGTTTGGCAGCCGGGGTTTAGATAACGTGGATAATATGGTATGAACGGCGGCATCAGCTTGCCCTCGGTCCCACACTGCTTTAACAGTAGCTCGTTCAGCTGGCTTAACCGATGCACATCTTGGATAAATGCATTCCCAAGATTAAGCGCGCTTGATGGAGATCTCCGGTGGAGGTGTACACAGTGCCCATTCCGGTCTTCTGCCACCCGCTACATCCAAACGGAGCGATCATCACAGCCTGCTGCCAAATAATTGCCGCCCGAGGCTGCATTCCAGGTTATGCTGTTGACTCTTATGAGCATTTTAATCTTGGCTCGACGCTGACCCGATGCAACGTCCCAGATTCTCACTGTTTCGCCCCGACCCTGACGCTATCTGGCCACCTTTTGGCGAATGCGCAATGTCTTGAACCCAGTGACTATAGCCAAAGGTGTGTCGGCAAGTCCCTGTTTTAACATCCCATAGCCGAACTGCCTTGTCAAAACTACAAGACGAGATCTCGTCGCCATTTTGGGAATACGCGACGCTGTAACCCCAAGTTGTCATTGGCCAGTCAAGACGCAGAGACATTTCCCAGTTTCGACGCACCGTTCTGTCATCATTACCAGACGCGATCTGATCGTCTTTTGGTGAGTGTGCAACGCTCCCGACCCAGACCGACTTCTTACCGTCGCGTAATGTCGCCTATTCCCGGTCCGATGTTCTATAGACGCTGACGTTGCTACCCCATCTCTCTCTCTCTCTCTCTCTCTCTCTCTCTCTCTCTCTCTCTCTCTCTCTCTCTCTCTCTCTCTCTCTCTCTCTCTCTCTCGTACGGGCAGTAGACGGTCTTTCCGCTTTCTCCTCGAAAGAAGGAACTCTTGCATGTCTCTCACAATCATTTCGGCGTTTCATGATTGGTATAGTTGGCCGGTCAGTGTCCTGACGGCAGGACAGAGTCTGTCATTTTGGTAATGTATATTTCTGGGTGTCTTTTGAGTATTGTTCGCAGTGTGGCTCATCCAGGAACAGGAGGAGACTATTCTTCCGAGCTTTGCCAGTTTTTTGGAGGTAGTTGGGCTCTTTCGTGCTTGAAGACATCGATGCATTTGTCTATGAATATCGCGTCCTGTCATCAAGAGAGAGTTTACGCTGCAATCCAGTCGCGTGCGTTTTTCAATTCCTCCAATCTCAACCTCCTGGTAGCTAAATCAACGACGCTCTGACTATTTATCAGGAACAAACGTGTCGGTTTAAACATGCACATGGACTATGTCACACCCCGGCTGCTCATAGACTACAGACACCATCAGCGTCGGATACGCAGAATGGAAAGACAAGTCGAGATTCCAGAACACATTTTAATCGCAACCCAAAAAAAAACAAACAAACATCGACTTTTTTTTTTTTTTTTTTTTTTTTTTTGATGTTTTTTTTTCATTCACGAAATAGCAAACTACACACTTTCAGTGGACTAGGAAGCGTACAGTGAGAATTTAGTTCATCTGGCGGATCAAGTTGTTGATCTTGGACTCGCGGTCACCAGAGTCACCACCCTCGATGAAGTGCAAGGCCTTCTTGGCAGAGAAACCACCGGTGGCGTTGGACAACTTGAAGGGCCACAAGAAGTTCGAGGCCTGCTTGAAGTTGGGGCCGACGGTGTAGATCTCGTGGATGAGATCCTCCATGCAGACAATGCCGAACTTGCCGAGGGACTTCTCGATGATCGAGTTGTCGGTCAAGGGGATGCGCTGCTTGTTGACCTTTCCGTATCCGCGCTTGTAGATGAGCTCGCGAACGGACTTCAGGTTGGGCTCACCGTAGGCAACGTAGGGGTTGATCAACTGGAGCATCTGGGTGGTGGCCCTGGTCAAACGAACAAAGACAGCGTTGTTGATCTGGAGGAGACGCAACAACTGGAGGACCTTGCGGGGCTTGGGGGCAATGTGGTTGATACCCTTGATACGGATGACGAAGGCAAGCTTGGGCTGGGCAGAGACGTAGAAGCTGCCGGCAGCCTTGGCCTGGCGACGGAGACGGATCTCATCACGCTCCTTGGCGCGGTACTCGCGGACGTACTGGTCGGCGCGCTTGAAGATGACCTTGCGCTGGGCCTTGCGGGCCTGTTTTACAAAGAGAAGCGTTCACCGAGATGATTAGTTATCTCTGAAAACCAATTGCAACAAAAGATGGAGCGTTCATTCAAAACCAGCACACAAGCAGCGATGGCATCATGACATTTGTATCAGTCCCGAAAGATGGTTAATGTTAGCAACATTGCCCTTGGCTAGCCACAAAATGCGGTATAAGCTTTTCATCACTAAATGTCCTGTGTCGAGGAAGATGCCACCGTTCGCTTGTACTGTGCTGGTTTGGGTGCAATTGTGTTTTGGAAGCCATAATTACCTTGCGGGCAGCGGCGTCAGCAGTGCGCTTCTCAGCGGCAGCCTTGTCCTGGGTCTTTCTCTTCTTCAAGAGGGTCTCGGGAACGAGAACGTGCTCAAGGGTGGGGGTAGTGCTGTTTCAAAAAAAAAGAGACGATCAAAAGAGATGACATTAGGATTTTGAGGTTCTCGTCGGACTGCCATAATTCGTTTCTGATTTGCAAAGAAAGTCAACAACGGCGAGCATGGCAAACTGAGAATGAAAACCAAAGTAGGTGTAAACAGCAATGAAGACTCAGCCTAGAAGGAGCACTATCGCACTGTCCATATCACAATCCAAGCAGAAACTACCACACGGGCAGTCCACGAGAGATAGCAATGATGTCCAACACAATGCGTTCATTCAAGCATCTTCATTTCAGTCTGCAGCCACCGATATTCACCCATAGCAAGCCTGTGCCATGTTGCGAGAGACATTCAATGATATAATGCAGAAAGAAAAGGAGGAGTGACATCCGACGAATTGTTTTAATTGGAGTTGGGCCTCGACTGCCGTTCTATTCGTGGAATAGACACAAGGTCCAGAGCCGCAAATAGGGTCAATGGGTTGACCAGTCGCGAACGCAAAGGTTACCCAAGAGGCCAGCAGTCAAAGATCGAGTCGATATTGAAGTATCACTCGAGTGCCCATCACACAACAACAAACCCATACACGTTTGTTTCCCGAAGAGGAAAAAACGGTTTGGAATACGACATCATAATCAGAACGACCACTGTACTGGGACTACACAGTGCCAGATCCGAAATGTGAATTCGCATTCACGATCAGAATCCAGTAGTTGCAGTAGTTCCATGGTCGACGATATGAGTCACAGAATGCATTTCAAGCAGAAGGAATACATTAAAGCATATCCTTGAGCTCAATACCTCAAGTAGATGACAGGGAAAAGAGACTGAATTGACAATGAAGAAATGTGAATTCCCACTGAGGGTCAATGTCTCTTGCCCGATGCCACCGTCAAGCCTTGAGAACAAGCATAAACGAGAGTGGTTATCCCAGCTCTGTTTTTGTCCTGTAGTCCACGTCTTTTTGCGTCAAGTCCTGGTGATGAATTCATTGGTGGTGGTGGGTCTCCTTACGTAGAGGTCATCTTGAGATTTGAGTGAAAAGGAAGGAGAAAATTCTTTCCGCCGTTTGTTTGTGCTTTTTGTACTCGAGGGTCTCGAAAAAAAAAATTCGTTTGGATTGATTTGTGGCTTAAATATCACGTGCGCCATCTCTTCCCTTGAGCACCAAGAAGCAAATCCGTCGCTCTCCCCTGGTCCTGGAACGCGCTGCAGGACGAACAGACCACCATTCTGCGGGTATTCGTCTTTGCTCTGACAAACTCTATCCTGACTACACTACTGTACATGTCATTTAGGCTACAATGTCGACTAGCAGGCATTTCCTGGCAATATCGTTTCAAGAAATCCTTTGCAATACTACGCAGACACTGGACGCAAGGAAGGTTTGCAAAAGAAATGTTTAATTGTATGGTAAAAAAGAGAGGGTTCTTCATTTTCTTCTCTTGGCCTCGCTGTTTATGGTTGGAATGGCTCCTGGCTTTCACATTTTTTTCGGTGTTTTTTCTTTTTTTCTGTTCTTTGAATTTCCTGAATGCTACAAACGACTTGTTTAAGCCTTGCGCTTCAAGTTGTTCGACAACCACTCCAGACCTTCGTAAAGACCATCTCCGGAGGTGGCGCAGGTGGCCTGGATGTACCACTGGCGCTGGCGGAGAGAGTGGAGACCAAGCTTATCAGTGATCTCGGCAGCGTTCATGGCGTTGGGAAGATCCTGCTTGTTGGCAAAGACGAGGAGAAGAGCTTCACGGAGCTCATCCTCGTTCAACATGCGCAAGAGCTCATCACGGGCCTCGCTGATACGGTCACGATCGTTGGAATCGACAACGAAAATGATACCCTGAGTATTTTGGAAGTCTATTGGTTAAACGAGATTAATACAAAATGAATGTGGTCAGTAAAACCATCAAGTGTCAAGAGTGTACTCAGTAAGCGATACAAAGAGCGCGCTCCAAGGAACACATGCATTGTTCCTGGCCGCTGTGTTGGCGTTATTGTAAATAAAAGTCCGGTCTTCACAACCACCGCTTCTTGTTCATCGATTCGGTCCAATTCATGGTTGCATAGTTTGATCATAGCGAGTCTCACGTACAATGGCGCCACAAGGGACGGATCTTGTCCTGTCCACCGACATCCCAGACGGTGAAGGAGATGTTCTTGTATTCGACAGTCTCGACGTTGAATCCTATAGAAAGCAAGCCGAACGGGAAGTTTCATTTAGTTTGCAAGAACAAGATATTATTAGATCAGCGGATGCTCTTTCGGCAGTCCAAGAGACGCACAAATAAAGTCGAAAATTAGAGCAAAAGACACATGTAACAGAATAAACTGATAAGGATGGATCTCGCCTTCGGATCTGGCCTTTGAACTCGTGGAAAATACATCAGAACTGCGGTTTGAGATGAAAACGCCAATAAGATGGAAAAAAAAAGAAAAAAAAAACCCCCCTCCAAGGGGTGTGTGACAGCGTGCCAATAGTGCAAGAGCAGCCGGGGCGGCCAAATAAAAGGATGATGAGGCAAGAGTACTGGCCGCAATGGGAGTTTGAATCAGGTACAGCAGCAGAGAGCGAGAAAAAAAGAGAGACAACTCCGTTGTGGGATGCCAAAAGTCAGATGATGACGACTCTTGCAAAAGGAACGCCGCAGAAAAACACGAAACAGTGTCTCGTGAGCGAGAGATGTGGTGTTCATCTGGCCTCTAGCACGGCAGACCAATGTCCTGGAGTCACCACACGGGATGAGATACATGCGAAAGCACGCGACAAGCAAACGAGATGGGGCGACAGAAGCAGAGAGGGGTAGAAGAAAAGAGCAAAAAGAAAAAAGAGCAGCAGAGATGCGTGGCATAACTCTGTGGAAGGTAAGCTCACGAGATGAAGACAGAGAGAAGGGACAACTTACCGATAGTGGGGATGGTGGTGACGATCTCGCCCAGCTTGAGCTTGTAGAGAATGGTGGTTTTACCGGCGGCATCCAATCCGACCATCAGGATGCGCATCTCCTTCTTGCTGAAGAGGCCGGAGAGCAGCTTTGAGATTGACAGACCCATGGTTGATTAGTGTGTGTGTGATGAGGGATGGGGGGGATGAGGGAAGGACAGATGATGAGAGAAAGGAAATAGGGAGAGGGCAGGAATCATAAACGGAGTCTATTTATGTACGTGGAATCATTGCCGCAGACGACAGTTCGTACTACGTGTCATTTTCCTGTTTCTTGGGATGATGCATCAAATGCATCTGCTGCTGCTCTAAAAGTGCCACCACTGCTGCTGCTACTGCTGCTGCTCTCATCTGTTTTGGAACCAGTCATTGACTCCGGTGCTTCGCCCCCCCTCCCCCTCCCTTGCATGCTACTTGTGGCCCAGAAGCAGCCCTTCCCTGAGGCCGCTCTCCGGTGCACCCACGATCGCTGCTTGCTCTGTGTCACTACGTGGCACAAGCCAAACAAAGCACACTCTGATCCGCGTTCATCTCTTTTCTCCACGGACCAACATAGACTAGCATACCACCATCCTCTGCTAGCTGACTCCTGGCACACCTTTACTCTTGATCTCAAGGTTCTGTGGTTACCATATTGCTCCATGCCCGTCAACCCAATGCGCTCCTTTTTGAGATCTTCATTGTTCACTTTGTTCGCATCGCTGTTGTT
This sequence comes from Dissophora ornata, assembly GCA_025201705.1. Lineage (NCBI taxonomy): Eukaryota > Fungi > Mortierellomycota > Mortierellomycetes > Mortierellales > Mortierellaceae > Dissophora > Dissophora ornata. Next base: position 30,229 of record MU616728.1, on the reverse strand, counting down.
CTCCTCCGACAAACCAAAACTGCGATTTTTCTGACACTAAACTACGGGATTCCAAACATGCTGCCATCATCGCTTACTCCAAACCCCGAGCCACTTTAAAATATAAGATCTCTCCTCCAGTTAGCAGGACACGTTGCAGTCGCATAGAGGCGGCCCACGAATATGATCGATGGGATTTTCAACACTGTCTCCAACGATGATATCAAAGAGAAGACTGAGGGTTGATTGAGCAGTGGCAGGGCTCAGATCAATCAGGACCTGCGCCGCAAGGTTTAACTTTCAGACAATAAGTCGAACGATCAACATGGTCACAGGCACAGGCACAGGCACGGCAATATGTTTTAGACAAACACTTTACAAGAACGTTTCAAAAGATCGTTGGACTACAGGATATTGGTGAGGAAAATATCATGCTTCCTGGCCACAGGAAACTTGGTATCCTATACGGGTCAATATCTATATCAGGCGACTGGCTGCACCACCGTCGGCGTCGCTGAAAAGCTGAGTCTTTACTTTTACTTGACCTATTTACGCAGTATCCATCGTGGCTCGTTCTTTGCAGAGCTGAAAACGATTACGATTCGAAAATTGCTTACAGAGGCTTTGGGGCTTCTGTTCCTTGTTTTACAGACAATGAAGCCCGGCTAGGAAAGAGCATTCTCTAGGAGCTCGCGCCAACCAGCATGCTCCATATCGTCGTCGACTTGACTCCATTCTCCGACTTTAATCAGTCGCCTCGCAACACGTATCGATGCTACATGGGCAAGTAGGCTACGGGTGCACTTACAATGACGATCAAATACCGAAGCGACAACAAACATACCGGCTCCAATATGGTCCGACACCAACTGTCCGACCTACTCTCCACGAGAATTTGAGTATTGATGGATTTCCAAAAAGCACGAACGCGGTGAATACTGTCATTTCTTACACTGGTACACTGGATGCAATGTGGAAAATGCAATGATCTCGAAATAATCATTCCACGGTGGGCTTGGATAAGGAGTGGCCTACAAATCCGAAGTTGAGAGTTTAGGCAATTCAAGGTCCAGGACAACTAGTTCTTCATCACCTTTGCCTTTGTTTGAATGCTCCTCAGTCATGAAGGGAAGATATGGACAAGGGCCGACTGCCTTGCGTTAGTGTGACGATAACGGGATGCGAACTTGCAATGACGATACTACTGCTAGGATGTCGATCGAGAAGTTCAAAGGCATGAAGGAAGGAGGAGATTTTCAACAAAGTTTGTCCCCAGACCTCGTATCTTGGCGATTCAGAGTTACAACAGATTCACATCAAGTTCCATATCATGCACTCACCCAATATCGGAGACAAGCTCTCGTCCCGTCACGGGCAAAAGGGAGCGCGTTCACAGAAGTGGCCCTCGGTTGCATGTCCTCGAAATCGGGTATCCAGTTTGACATTATCATCAGCTCGCATGCTTTTCTCTCCCGTATGCCGAAAGGAACGTTTGTGGAAAACTCTGGAAGGAACAGAGCGTTGCATGGAATTCCACAGTATTGCAGCGCCGTTTATTTTCAACAAGGTGTTCACGGTTGCAGACTACCTTGGCGAGCTTCGGGATGGAAGGGACATTATGCCCTCGGACAGTAACTATAAATTTAATAAGCATCGCGATGCCTCCAGAGGAAGAAAAATTACAAGTGATGACAGCGGAGAGAATCTTGTTTCTTTCAGAATCGCTGGACCTGGGCTTATAGCAAAACACATAAATTCTCTACTCACAAAAAAAAAAAAAAAAAGTCTTGCGCGTCATGCTCCAGAGTAAAATGGTGGAGGTGGGCAATCGCCGACACAAACAAAAAAGATGTGCGTGCAAAACTAAAATCCATTCTTTTTCCCCTACGCAACCATCAATTCTGACCAACTCCTATCTTCTTTCGAGAAGATAGGATAGGCTGCCGGGGATTCTCGCTGTGTAAGCGGTATTTGTGTCTATGCTTTTTTGTTTGAGAATAAAAAGAGGGGGACTCAGACCGGTGGCTATCAAAAGTGGAGAGATTGATGGCGCAGGTGCAAAGAAGCGGAGCAAGCTTGGGAAAGATGGGCAAGTTGAAAGAAGAGAGAGACTAGCGGTGCTGACTGACAGATTGCGGAAGACTTTGAAGAGCGATGAGGATAAGTGAAGATAGACATACAGAGAAGACTGAGAGAGAGTGCGTGTGTGTGTGTGTGTGTGTTTGTTTGAGACGAAGCCGAGAACAACGGGGAGGCGAAGCGAGAGAGGAGCTCGGGACAGGATAAAGAATACAACGATCGACTGTTTTGAGAAAAGAAAAAAGAGAGAAACTGTCCGTCCCTGTCACCGCACCGAGACAGATCGACATTTTTTGTCACCGGACGAAATTACACGCTCGCCTCATTCATTTTACGCAGTTTGAGCTTCTTTACTCGCGTGCAACTATGGAAAGACGGACAGCGTCGCATGCGGGCGACTATCCATCCTGGAGTGGAGATGGGTCATATCGATCGAATCTGCTGCTGGATGGAGCATGACAGGTGGAGAGGTTTCATATCATCACTCTCGTTCATGATAAAACCGAGGCACCACCGAACTCTGATCGTCTCACATGGTTGGCTGATTTGTCATTCAGAGACTGGTGTTGACAAGAAAAGACAATGGACTGTCAGGGAATAGCTTTTACTGATGCAGACAACAGTGGTTTCTGTGTGCAACTGGGGGACCCAAACCAACCGATTCCAGTGGCAATGACAGCTGCTCCATCTCCTTCCCTCCTCTGATCGTTTACTTTCCCTTCCATTATATTCCTATTTCCCTTTCATTTTTATTATATTTCCTTTCTTGCTTCCCCTCTTCCTCTTTTTGTTCTTGGTTTGCGTCATTTATGCGACATCATTGAAGTTCCGCCGCGGTCACGCGAGTACCCCAGTTCGCTGTGGGGGGACAACAGTTTTCAAGAAGCTGAACTGCGTAAAATGAATGAAGCCAGCGATGACGAAGGCGAGCGATATGGTGCTGCGAGCGTGTAATTTCGTCCGGTGGCAAAAAACGGGCAGAATGCTTCCCTTCAAAAAACCCACCGCCTTTGATGTCTCTTCCCTTTCTTTCTTTCTTCCGCTCTTCATCACTCCCCTCTCCCCTCCTCTTCCTTCTACTCCCCTCCCTTCCACTCCTCTCCCTTCCACTCTCCTCCCTTCCACTTCACTCCCCTTCCTTCCACTTCCTTCCACCTTCTTCCACTCCACTCCACTCCCCTTCCTTCCACTAAACTCCACTGTTCTCCTCTCCTCTCCTCTTGACTCCTCTTGATTCCTTTTCCCCTCCTCCCCACCCCCACAGGACACCGTAAGTCGGTAAGTGGACTTTGCTCTCTTCGCTTCTCTCCTTGCGCCACCACTTTCTTTCTTCGCCCTTCCCAACACTCTCACAGCCTATACCCTGGACAGCTCGTCGGGCTGATTCTTCGTCTTGCCGTCTTTTCCACCCGCAGCCACCTTTCCTTCTCCCACCAGCACTTCACTTGATCTTGCATCTCTCTGTTTCTCTTGCAACCTACCATGCTGTGCTGCTCCACCACCGAAAAACATTCGTCCGTGCACCCATGCTACAAACAATAACACGCGCTCGAATATAATCAAAACCCTGAGCTTCGTCGCACAACTGCGTGCACCGCCTCCTTCGCGACGCATACTCACCTTTGTTTGAAATATTTATACTATCTTTTCAACTTCACTTAAAAATAGTATTGAAGCATGACCGAAGGCCGAAGATCGAAGACCGAAGAGCAAAGAAGGAAGACTACAGATGAAAAAAGAAAAGAAAAGGGAACGCAAACTAACGAGAAGACTACAGATGAAAAAGGAAAAGAAAAGGGAACGCAAACTAACGAGAAGACTACAGATGAAAAAGAAAGAAAAGGGAACGCAAACTAACGAGAAGACTACAGATGAAAAAGAAAAGAAAAGGGAACGCAAACTAATGAGATGACTCGAGGTGACGGCAAAAAGCGCGTCCTTGACATGATGATACATATTTTCTGATCGAGGCGCGAAGAGGAGCTGGCGGTCGATGGACCGGGCACTCGTATTTGGGGATGTGGGATATTTGAGTACTGATGAAGAAAGGCCGCCTCAGCATGATGACAAAAACTTAGGCGTAAACGATCTCTGTATCTAGCCAAAACTGTCTGATCTAGGCGCAAAGAGGAGCTTACGGTCGATGGGCCGGGCACTCTTGCTTGGGAATGTGGGATATTTGAGTACTGATGAAGAAAGGCCGCCTCAGCGTGATGACAAAAACTTAGGCGCAAACGATATCTGTATCTAGCCAAACTGTCTGATCTAGGAGGCCTTTCTTCCAGTCGTACGAAGAGTAGCTGGCTAAAAGCACACGAACTGGCCACTAACTTTTCCTTTTTGTCCCTCTTTTTATGTCTAGGCAGCAGAACTAGATGGATAGATGTAGATGGACTAGAGCCGGAGATAATAAAGAGGATACGACTGCTCTGCACAGGCGGTATAAAACTAGGTTGAGCACAACATGTTTCTAGCAGACGCACACGCAGGAAAACAAGATAAAGCGACCCTGATTTTGTCGAGGGATTTGCCGGTCTGAAAAAAAAAGCGACTTGGAATCAGAATACTTATTGATGAATCTTTTGTTACTCTGATTTTCCCTTTGGTTATCATTCTTTAATCTTGAGGACTTTGGGTGGCAGGGGTGGGACCGGGCCTGGAATGCCTCACGCGTTTGTATCTCGCACCCGCCGCGGGGATCATGTCTTGCGGTGAAATGAGTCATGACGTGGCACCGCAGATTGAATGACCGCGTGAGCCATCTCTGACATCCCGGGCACACAGGGTGTCAATTTCAGGGACTTGCGAGGGATTGAGCAAGTGCGAGAGGTGTTGCTGCTGAGGGTGGTATAGAACAAGGGTCTTGATGATGGCGGCCGGTATTGCACAAAGAGGGTAGGTAGAGATGGGAATAGACACTTTAGATCTCCCTGAAAACGATCGGTCTTCAGGGCAAAGTCATTTGGATCCATGTTGGCGACAAAGAGTTCGTTATATACAGCGACAATGGCGAAAACGGTTTGACCAGTTCTTAGAGAGGTCGTCAGAGTAACGGAGAAGACGTTGGAATCGGCATCGGCGACCCACGAGCCCTGGAAACAAGCACCATCGAAAACGTAGAATCTGGGTGGAGACAAACGTTTCTAAGTTCCCATTCTGTATTTAATGAAAGAGCAGTCGAACCAAACATCCGCGTTGCCAATAACCAAGAAGTAGACGACAACTGCTTTCAGCATATAAAAAATAATATGGATCATTCATAAATGTAGAGATTCCAGGGTCAGCCGTCTTGTTTGAATGCTTGTTTTCACTCGATATCATACATGTTTATTAAGTTTAGGTGACGGGTACGCTCAGCACTGCAATAAAGCTAACGACGTAAAGTCGCACCGACAAACAGCAGCACTCACTCAAACGGGTAAAAAAAAAGATTTCGTTGATGTGTTTATTGCAGTTCATGTTTGATGCCTCCTCGTGATGGTTTAGATGGGCTTGATCTAAACAACACAAATAAAAGGGTGAGTGAGTATCGTAACTCACCCGCTCTCGTGTGCAACGGCTATCCGGGCGGCGGTCATAGCATCTGCATCTTACCTTCCAGTGCAGGGTGATGAGTGAGAATACTAGGCATTTGAGATCCTGCACCAAGTAGTAAAAGACACGGAGACCCTCAGGGTCCTCGCTTCCCTGTACATCCACGAGCGATCCGATCTTGGCGGTCTAGAAGATCGTAGTGTACGCAGAGTGGTAGGTAAGGTCAGTGTCATAACTATAAGATTCTTCCCGATCCACTTGTCATATCGGACTCGATATCATTTCTGGATTCCAAGAACGACGTTCTTTTCTCCAGATCAAGAGCGTCTTCGAGGTCGTTCATGCTCCATTAGATATAGTCAGCACAGGGGGTTGATGTATTCGCCCTTCAAACAGCCGACCCTGATACAGCGATGAAACTCCTGAACTGCAAGGTACGATAGCCCGGTCCTGTGATCCATACACTCCATTGTGCTGCGATCCTGAGATGCGTGTCTGTTGATACTGCTGCCATCACTGTTTACCTCAAAGGAGACGTGCTCATTGCCGAATCGGATCTCGAGCTCCTGCTTGCCGACAACGTTCTTCTTTGGCCACTTTTGGTCATCCTCCTTCATAACTTCAGAGTCGGCGATAATTCTCTTAAGCTCCTTGATCATCAACGGACTCACGGTCACTAAAGAGATCGCCAGATCACACAAGTGTCATGAATAACAAAACGTCCAACTGTTAGTCCTATTCGCATTCCTTTGCAATCGGAAGTCTCCATTTGAACTTGTGTGAAAAATCAGATAAAGGCGTTCGGTAAAATGCGTACTCTCTTTCTTGATCAAAGAGTCGTTCCTGTAGTTAGAATTGTTGGCATATCGGCAGCGTCCATCGGCATGGAACTCAAACTCGATAAACTCGTGTCCATATCGTCCCTGATGACCCGAGCTATATTCATTTCACGTAAGGGCAGGAAGAGGTGAACGCGAACAAGAGTCAGCGGTCTAGGCAGGAAGCGGCGCATCGCCCCGAGAACATTACTCCTTGAAGGTCAAATAATCTCGAAGAATATGCATTCCATTCCGGCAGTTGGTCCTGTCAGTCCTGCCAAAATGAGGTCGCCTTCAGAACTGAATATGTGCATTGCTCCGACTTACTAGTATCGCACGTAGAATTCCTCTGCTGGCATGATGGCTGTATGTCCTTGGGTGGTGAGGTCGGTCAGGAGGGCTGATTCGAGCGCATCCACAATGTGAAGCAGAACACAGACCCTACAGTGCACACGCGAGGCGTGCTTCCCATGACGTATATGTGATATTAAATCATGTGACATGTCGCGATCCTCCCGCAGCAAAGTCGCAGTAAAGTCGCAGCGGTGCATTGGGCTTTGCTCGCAACAGCATTCGTATTTAAGCCTAAAGAACCTTTTCGTTTTCACTCTCTCTTCACTCTCTCGCCTCCTCTATTCCGCCATTTTTTACACTCGCTTTACCGCCAACTCATACATTTTTAGGACCGATTGATACCCCGTCAAAATAATCATCACAGATAAAATGCCTTCTATTCGCCTCACGCTCGTCAATAACGCGAAACAGACGCAACGATCTGCCGTTATCCTCAAAGTCGATGATTCTGGGTCGAGCGATCCTATCAACGACGTGCTCACCCTTGCAAAGAATAAGCTGCGCCTCAAGAAAGCAAAAACCTTGTACCTAAACCATGGAATCGAACTCGCTGACCCTAGCTGGCTCAGTAACGGCAAAGTCGCTCAGGACAGGTAAAGAACAGGTGATTTGCGGTAGGAAGTGTCCTGATTCGTAGTCGAATAAACTAACCCCTATCAATTTATCACTTGTATGTGGCTCTAGTCTGATTTACGTGTCATGCGGAGAAAGTTACGTCGGCCAAACCAAGACAGATGCAACACCCTCATCATCAGACACAGCAGTAGGCGAGGAAAGATCCGCGGAGACATCGGAAAAGGATGGAGCTGATGCATCAGTTGATGCATTAAAATTCGACTCGCTTTTTCTGGAGTCTGGCGTTTCAGCTGCCATTTCTATCCTCGCAAAGAAGAGCTATGTCGATCCGGATGCGAACTCGCAGCTCAACAGAACAGCCATGTTGCCTGGAATGCGACAAGTCATCGGCCAGCCAGACCTTCATCCCGGTAATTAGAGATTTGTGCTCTAGATAATAATGGCCTGCAATTCTCTGCGTTGAATAAGGACGCGACACTGACGCTAGTCTCTTCATTCTAGGTAACCAATACCCCATTGGAGCGACTTTTATCACTCAAAAGCTCATCTATCCTGCGCTTATCGGAAACGACATTGGATGTGGCATGGCAGTGTACAAGACGCGACTTTCATCCAATATCAAACCCCAAAAGATCGTCGACAAGTTGCATCACCTCGAAGGGCGTTGGACCGAAGGCGATCCGCACGAGTTTTTGATTTCTCAACTCGGAGAGGAGCATTCAGAGACCGGAAGGGCACATCTAGATCAGTTAGGCACCCTTGGAGGTGGAAACCATTTTGCAGAGTTCGTGGTGGTCGAACAGCTAGTGGACCAGGAGCTGTGCGATTCCTTTAGTCTGACAGACGCCAACACGTATCTCATCGTTCACTCTGGCTCCAGAAAGTTTGGTCAGACCGTGCTTGAGTCCTCGAACAATATACAAACCAAGGCCGAGAAGAAGCACCTGGGCATCGATGCCGATTCGGAAGTCGGAAAGGCGTATCTGAAGCAACACGACTTGGCGTGTGCTTGGGCTAGGACCAACCGTGAATTGATTGCACATCGCGTACTCTCCAGGCTGAATGCCGAAGAGGACGCAGATAAGATCTTGGATATCTGGCACAATAACGTGGAGCAAAAGGTCATCGATACGATAGACCCAGAGATCCCATGCTGGATCCACCGAAAGGGTGCAGCTCCGAGTGACCGCGGACTGGTAGTGATTCCCGGTAGCCGTGGTCATTTCTCGTATCTCGTAATGCCCCATGGCGAGCAGGACAAGAATGGATACTCGTTGGCACACGGTGCAGGTCGGTTGCTGCCCAGAGCGAAGGCCCTGCAGAAGCGACCCCAGACCTCTAAACAGGCGTCGATCTCGGCTCTCCAGACCACAGCTCTGGGGTCGAGCGTGATCTGCGAGGACACAGATCTGCTATTTGAGGAGCAGCCGGAAGCTTACAAAGACATCACAGATGTCATTGAGGATCTCGGGCCGTTTGTTAAAGTTGTGGCAATTCTGCGACCCATCTGCACGTACAAAATGCGTAAAGAGAATAGAACATAGACCAATTACACCCAAAATAGACAAACTGCCCATTGTTGAACTCGCGTGATTAGGATATGTTTATTTGGAATGTATATTACACATGGGTGTCGAAAAGATAAGCAGTTGATGGCCGAAAGGATTCTTTAAGCACGGGTCAACTTTCCGTAGATGTGAAGAGCAAAGACAGATGCGATGAAGGCCAGGGACAAGACAAGGACAACAACGGGGTCACTAAAACGATCCACAGCAAGGAAGATCGGTCAGTCAATTGCTCCACAAGGTCCAATGCCTTACGAGATTCAAGGAATCAGGGTGATCCAAGTTGAGGTTGGCAGGCCTGGTAAGGGGCGGGATATGTCCATCAATGCAGAAGAAAAAAAAACTCGAGCAGTTTTCCTGTTCCAATGGGCAAACGGGAGCCCAACAAGCGCGAGGGGGAGTGGATCAGATACTTACACGCGGAGACCGGGCGAGTCGTCAGTGTAGATGCGCATCATTCCAGAGGTGCTGGGGCCGGGGGCGCGAGATGTCTGGGCCTTGGTGGCAGTCGTGCGTCTCCTATGAATGGGAAAAGATACAACAGGGAACTCCTCGGTCAGGGTTTGCTCGCATCAGAATGCCGTCATTCCCGCAGATCCTGAGCTGATCAGTCTCATCTCGATGAAATCACGCAGCGCCAATGTCCCGATCGAGAAGCCAACGCCTTCTTCTCACGATACAAACACCAAAGACGCACCTGATAGCGGCTGCACGGGGAGAGGCGCCAGCGGGGTTGGGGGAGGGTGCAGAGTCAGACTAGAGGCGTAGACACAGCAGCGAGGAATGCAAAAGGTTAACAATCGACATTATGCTGCAGATGGGTCCAGGTGGATGTCCTGCTCTCAATCTGGTCCAGAAGAGTGCAGCGGCAGGCTGTCTACGCGTGGCGATATTGCGGGTCCGGCACTCAGGGTTGCATACCATTACGAGGATGAGATCTTGTGGGAGATGAAGGGCTGAGGGATGATGGAAAGCAGAAGAAGGAGCAAAGGGAGCCTTCTGCTCTGGCAGAAATCGAGGGATGCGGTCCAATGAGAGCGCGACTCGTTTTCAGACACCCTGTCGCCGCCTAGCTTTCCATCGTGGCGTGAAACGTCTATTTACAACGTGTCAACTGCCATCAATCCCACTTCTTTCTTTCATTCATTCTTCAATTCATCCTCTCATCCTACTCGCACCACCCATCCGCACAAAGCACCATCATGTCTACCGCCTCTGTCTTTTCTGATCGCACCCAGCCCGACACCATCTGTCTGTTCGATGTCGACGGTACTCTCACCCCTGCTCGCCTGGTAAGGTCCTTGTGCATGTTTGTCTCAATCGCAGCAACTCGCTCGAGTGGTCATGCCTCGTCGCGGTTGTGCGGCATATGATCGATGATATTCACGCTCGACCCTACCATCTTTATTCTCGCAGGAGATTACAAAGTCCATGGAGCAGACGCTCGTCGAGCTTCGCAAGAAGTGTGTCATTGGCTTCGTCGGTGGATCGGATTTCAGCAAGCAGCTCGAACAACTTGGACCCAACGGTATGTACCCCTGCCCCTCGAAGGCGATCAGGGTCCTTGGGTGTTTTGTGGAGAGCCAATTGATCCTGCACGCGTTAGAAAGCGTGTGCTTGTGGACAAAAAAAAAAAAAGAAGGAAAAGAAATCTTGATCAATGGACCCCTGTCCCTGTGCTCTAAATTTAATTATAGCAGCGCAACCTTTTAATCCTTTGTTTGTGTTTTGTGAATAGTTCTCCAGAACTTTGATTACTGCTTCTCGGAGAACGGACTGACTGCCTACAAGTTGGGTACCCAGCTTTCCTCCGAGGTACGTACGCTTTCCGCATGTTCTCAATCGGTTGAGAGGCGTTTGAGAGGTGCTGATGTGTTTGGAACTTTTGATACTAATTTCCGCAGGACATTCTTTGTCTCGTTCTGTTCATGTAGAGTTTCATTAACTACTTAGGAGATGACCGCTACAAGAAGCTTGTCAACTTTGTTCTTCGTTACATTGCCGACATGGACATCCCCGTCAAGCGGTACGTGCCACTAGGAACATAATACTAGATCATGTCCTATCGGATCTGGCTCATGAAAGATCTAACACTTCTCATTACGACGTTGTTCATAGCGGTACATTCGTCGAGTTCCGCAACGGAATGGTTAACATCTCCCCCATCGGACGCAACTGCAGCCACCCTGAGCGTAACGAGTTTGAGAAGTTCGATCTCGTACGTGGACCTGAAGCACAGGATCTTTGAGCGGACTAAGAGTCTACCACCACCGTTATCACATCCTAAATTCCACCCTTGATTACCTTTGCATATAATAGGAGCACAAGTTGCGCGAGAAGTTTGTTGCAGCTTTGCAGAACGAGTTCCCTGACTATGGCCTGACCTACTCCATTGGTAAGAATCCGATTCTCCTATCGAAAACTTTGGTAGAGAAATGCGATCCAGATCATGTTGTGGATTCTTGGCAGCTTACATGTAGAATCGATCAAAAAACAATAGGCGGCCAGATCTCGTTCGATGTGTTCCCCACCGGCTGGGACAAGACCTACTGCCTTCGTCACATCGAGAGCGACAACTTCAAGGCCATCCACTTTTTTGGAGACAAGACCTTCAAGGGCGGCAACGACTACGAGATCTACAGCGACCCTCGCGTCACTGGCCATGCCGTGAACAACCCCAACGACACCGAGAGGATCCTCAAGGAGCTCTTCTTTTAGAGTAGACACCCCAACATATACATATATTTTACTCCACTTAAAACCAGCTGCCGTAATTTAAATATCCGTTTTGTTTCCAGCAAATGGAAATCTGATTTCTACTTTGTCTGCACACAACATGCGAGCCTCCCGAGTGCCTGGTACTCATTAACACTACCACGCATAAAAGTTTGCTGTGAAAAATTCACTGAGCTGCCAGCCACCACACTCATTAGCTGAGCGTTCAGACACTGGAATGCTGTCGCAGGATTAATGGATACACCATCATTTGCACGACATGTGGTCAAGAAATGGACAGCGGAATCAAGGACGCTATTCTAACCCCGTACTTACTTGTATCGATAGAGCCCTGCGGATTAGCAGAGTAAGAAAACTGATCGCATATCCAATAGCAATAAGCACGTAGTTCTACTCGCTGTTGATCGTCCTGATATCGAACGTTATATTGCAACACCGGCGCCTGGCTCGGATAGCTTCATAGTCGCTGGTTGTGGAGAGAGACCGCCTCATGGACTGGAGACACGATGTTAGACATGGCTTCCTGTTCCCATTGGGTTCTGACAGTACCAATGGCCATGATTTGAGCGGCAATGAAGGAAGAGTACATTGGAGTGCAGAGAGACAGCTTGCGAGAGGAATAGAGCTAGCAAGTGCGCATGGCAACGCAGCAGAGAATCGTTCTGTTCATGGTGTCCATGGCTCGCGTTTTTTTGATAAGTTTGGCTTCACCCTCCTCATTCGCGTGGTCTTCAAGAGCGGCTTCCACTCCACCTGTTCATCGCTGTTCATCCCCTCCTACAAGTTGTGCGATGACCACTATCAGCACGAAACATTGCGCTACGACGTCAACGCGAACAAGGTGCTCCCGTTCTTCGACCAAGCTATGATCAAGCGGACTGTAACAAATTTTCTCAAGCTGGGCCAGCGCAGGAGCGTCAAGACAATCGTAGCCTTGGATGCCGAGAAACTCTCAAGGAGAGAACTGAACTTGGCTGACAGCAAGAACGGGCTATTTGCAGAGCAGCACTCGTAATGGGTGGATTCTATCAGGCTGCATTGGTGATTTCTCATGTTACTAACCTACGATGATGTTGTACTGGACTCCAATGCCCATACCACCGCCACCTACCTACCTACCTACCTACCTAGTCTTGGCAAACACCGTAAAGGATGCAAAAGGGAGGCTCTCTGTCATATGTGAAAGATATAGTCTTGCCATGACATAACTCCCAACCTCGAGCCCAGGGTCTGATCCAGCAATCAATCGCCAACGCGATAGAAAAGAACAGCCGCGATCTTGCCATAGGGAGCCATAGGTGTTTACCGGAGCGCGAAGGACCGGTCAGTCGAATGCACAGCCAGGAACACTTATTCGATTGCTCAACATGTTCAAGTACTATTGGACACATGGGGGAAACCAAACGTAATCCTATCGCCTTGGATGAGAGAGCACTTTTCTCTGGCGATCCGACACAGTATACTACTGCGCGATGAGGACCTCCGGAGTCTCAATTTGTCAGACTAATTCATGAGCTAGATCCCAAACCGCGTTGGGGGAACTCAAGTCGTATCCACGCTTGCTAGTTTCGCAATGCACCACGGGAGGACTAACCAGAAGGGCAAAACTCAGTAGGGTTGTGCTCTCAGGCATGACGACGTTCGTCGCTGCAGTATCTGTGCTTTAGCGTTCTACTTCTTTGACCGTTTTCAGGCAGGTTGATGCGGTGTATCTACCTTCATTAGGGTCCATCCACAGCTCCCAGTGAATGTGCGCATGTACACCGTGTGCACCAAACCCAGCCCTTCTCAATGTACATTATACACGTTTACTAATGCCTTTTCTTTTTCTTCGTTTCCTTTTTTATATGTTACAACTATCTCAAATACAAATACGCCTACAATCTCATTCAATAGAATCTTTTTTTATTCTTGTGTGCAAGAGATGGATGGATGAGAGAACCGATGACCGATGATGGCGGTGGTGATGATGATGATGAGGCGACGGCCAACAGGTGTATAAATGAATGGTTGTATGGCTTTCTATGAAGTTTTGATATTCTCCATGGTGTTGTTCATCATGTCAGTCCGAGTTGCGCTGAAAGTTCAAAGTGGTCAAAGTGGTGTTGGTCTTGAGTGCCTCCGACAGTGCCAGAG
>MU616728.1:0-16007 GCA_025201705.1 Dissophora ornata | reverse complement strand
TTCCCAATCGTGTTGTACTGCAAGCCCAAAGTGGTCAAAGTGGTGTTGGTCCTGAGTGCCTCCGACAGTGCCAGAGCTCCTTTATTCCCAATCGAGTTGCTCTGCAGGTCCAAGGTGGTCAAAGTGGTGTTGGTCTTGAGTGATTTTACAAGTTCTTGAAAATCACTCGCTCGAGGCTTCATCTCAATGGATAACTTGTGAAGGTGTGATGGTCTTTTGGGTTGTAAACTAAGAAACTCCATGAAATCCTTGGATAGAACAATATGAATTATTTTCATATTAGTATGTTCTACGATACGAACAAGTATTTCATATCGCGCGGATGTTGGAAGTAGTTTGCTGGCGGTGCTTGCTTGAAACTTTTGGAGATCAAGTCTAAGAATTGATACACTTGACATCTTGAGTGCTTTTTCAAATGCTTCAAGATCAGACTCGGAGAAATCCCAGCCGAATGCGATATCCAGGTCGTGAACACCAATTTTCGCTTGACTGATGGCCTCATAGAACTCGGTTGCAACAAAGCTATATTTCAAGGTTACTTTGATACTCCCAAGTTGCTCATCAAATTCACCTCTTGCCAGGTTGACTATATCACGCAGCTTCTGGGTGTGCGCTTCTTGATAGCTTGATCGATAGTGGTGGCGGCAGACCCATTTGACGTGGCCATCCTTAGTTGTCATGCGGTACAGATTACCCAACAAGCTGTCTGAATTTTTGGCTTTCAGATATGATCCGAGTTGACGCAGTTCCACTCCTTCCAATCCCTCAACACCAGTAAGGTAGCTGCCGAGGTCACATAGCAATGCTCTTGCATCACCTTCAACATCGACACCACTCGGTTTTTTTATCAGACTGCGAGTCTCCTCCAGATATGCCAAAGAATAATCCACACCCTGGATGATCTTGGAAGTAACCGAGTTGACAGAGGACTCTGCAAAATCGAGATCATCGACTACTTTCAAGTTCGCTAGCGCTGGTACGACCTGGCCCGCAATACGTACTCCCAATTTGATCATCGCAAGCATGACCATCAAAAAAGGTCCATACTTCTCAAAGAACTCTGTGGGTTTGTTGATGACATATCCTTCATGGTTGGCGAGGTGAAGGTGATGAGGGATCTTGCTTCCGGGTGCCTTGGTGTGTTCACCACACTCACAGATGAAATGCAAGCGGAACTTGGTGTGGAGCATCATAGACGGGTCCCAGGATGTTGACGCTTCGGGAAGAACAATGAACAGCCTTGGGATGGTGTATTCAAGCAGTCCATAGTTCTGGGTCAATATGGCCTCTGTCTTGCTCTGGATCAGAATCAAATTCATAACCTCCTTGGCGACTTCCTGAGTTAGTTTAGGAAGTCCACCCAGCTGGTGAAGGACTGTACACTCGAATTCATGCTTGGCTATCATCTCGGCAACTTTATTCTTGCCGTGCTCAGGCACTTTGCTGGCAGTAATTTCGCCGATGGGTGTGTCTCCAAGTGGCGGAGTGAAGTGTAAAACCTCAACGACTTTGTCCTCAGTCGAAGCCAAGGCTGGGGCATCAGCTCGACCATCAGTCAGAGTCGGATTTCGAGTTGACATTGGAGAGTCAACAAGGACATGCCTGACAGTATTAGGCAAGATAACATCCAAGACTATACCCGGGCAATGCTTGATGCGGTGAGGCACGCTTCTATAAAGCAGAGAAGACACGCGGTGCTTGCTCAACATGATTGTTCTTTGTTGTCTTCTTCTATTCATGTGTTGGATAATCTTGTGCGTTCTTTATGCTACCTGTTGTTCTTTGAATCCCTAAGCAACTTGACTAAGAATTCGCCATTCTGGACGTTCAAAACTCCAGGAAAGAGTTGCTCGATGTCTTCCCAGTAGATGACATTCTGCCCATCGACATAATCAACATTGATATTTTTGACAGTTGTTGTGCCAGCGACACGAAACGATTGATATTCCTCCATATACATCTTTGAGTGGTTTTTGATGGGTTATGAGCGACGGAGAAAGAGTGGCCTTTGAGGGGTGGTGGAAAGAGAGGAAGAGACTGAGAGAGCGAAGTTTAACAAAAAAAAAAAAAATGGCTGAATGCATTCTCTTTTCATGCGAAAAAAAAAAATCACCACCAGGCGATGAGGCCACGAAAACAAAGGCTTTTCTCCAATGGCTCTCATTCGCTTCTTTTGTGTTCACTCAAATCCAGAATATCGTGGGTGTCCAATGAGAGAAGAAGACAGGCGTCGTTGCCCATTAAGGCCTTCATCTCTGGCTGGGTTCGAGCCTAGGTGTCCAAGTACAGATTCCTTTTTTCTTTATTTACTTTTGGCCCCAATGTTCAAGCTATGCAGTCAAAACACAAGATCAAGAAGCAAGACTCGTCCTGTACTCCATGAGCGACGTAAAACAAAGCGAGGCACCGTGGATCGCGGCGCGTCCTGCAAAATTGTTTTGCTTTTCAGGCGGAGAGTCGACTAATATCATAATATCAAGGCCATAGAAAGAGTCACGTTCTATTGATCAGCCTTAGCACCATTAAGAACACATTCCCTCAAGTACACCGCTACATGATTTTGATCCTCTGTCGCGTTTGGTTTCTGAAGATCATCATATAAAACTCATCTTCACACTGGTGATACGTGATATCCAAGGACAGCAGAAACTGATAGATATCCCCACACGGCAGACTCACATATGAACAGAGTAAGAGTCATATCGCCTTTGAATGTGGGTATGGTAGACTTCACGCTTTCAAAAAATATATGATAAATAGCTAAATTTTCCGATCTCCCGGGAGTTTGTACATGCTACACTTTCTTTGCATGTTCGATAAACCATAGACTGCGCGCGCTGCGCATTCACCTACAACTGTGACGCGGACTTGAGGCCCAGCGTTGACAAGATTCATGGTCCTGATAACCACACCTCTTCGATATTTTTTCCCGTTGACTATGGATTATATGATTGCGAAATCTCGCAAGTTATGCTATCATCCGTCGAAGTACGGCACACGCCAAAGTTGGAAACTTTACTCTCTTCCAGTCCAGCTTCAATATGTATCCCAAAGATGGGTTTCGTCTCGAAATCCGCGAAATTATCTCAAGGAAGAGATCGAAGCCTTAAAATGCTCCACCATGTTTAAAGTGCGACGCAAGTCCAACTGACGTATTCACTACAGCCAGCATTCGCAGTGTTGTTTAACAGTCATGTGAGCCCTTGGATGCTAATTGTGGGGCATTTTGTTAAGCTGTCCACGCCTCGCCTTCATGCTCGTTGAGGACTATCAGGAAGGCACACTGCCAATTAGGACATTAAGTAGAGGATCTTTTGGTCCCTGAGTGATGTAACTGATAGTCTAGATATTTACCTCGACAATAGTGCACACATGTCGGATACGATGGAACAGATGCGTAAAGATAGTATTTCGATATGACGACCTGCAGAAGGGGCCTCCACGTATTTCCTTTTCAAGGTTTCGAGGGGGTTGTGTGTCATTTTTCAGGTGCACGCGGGGCATATTTCTGTGCTTCATTCTCGTGTTGTTGCACACGCATTCATACCTTTCAGCTCTTCGACATGGTGTGGCCATTCAGCTCCAGTTCATCCAACAAAGACAAAGATGTGTCCCTCTCAAATGCATCAGCCGCCGCAGCGTCAGCATTGGACACGATAGAGCACGCAGGGCAGGATGCAAAAGATCTTCTTCATTCGACCAAAGCATCCCTCGAGGAAATGACCACGACTGTGGAGAAGATGGCCGCAACCGCCGCCTCCTCTGCTCCCTCTTCCTCATCCACGTGGGCACACCTCCCAGTTATTCCCAAGTCAGTAGAGCCGTACGTTGTCACCACAGCGGTCTTTGGCACTGCCACCGCGGTTGTTTTCCTGTACAGGACACGACTTCGTCGGATCCCTACCTCTGCGCACCTAACACCCAACATGCTGCAAGGGAAGAGAACCATGAGGGGAAAAGTTACCAGTGTCGGGGATTCGGATAACTTTAGGTTCTATCATACCCCAGGAGGGATCTGGGCTGGATGGGGATGGCTCAGACGTGTCCCTTCTAATAGTAAAGGTATGACAACTGGGCCAGTTGAGTCACCTGTATTTTTCTTCAGGGCTAATCTCTAACAGATTCAAATCGCGACCGTTGATCGTAGAGCTGAAGAATCAAACACTTCATATTCGTATCACTGGCGTTGATGCACCCGAGGTAAGGGTGATACTTGTTGTTGATCCGCTTATAAATCTGCTCGACAGGATGCTTGGCAATGTTGATTGAAAATCTCTGCCGATCTATTCGTGGGATAATACAATAATATGTAGGGTGCACATTTCGGGATGCCCGCCCAGCCGTTCTCTCAAGAATCGCTGAATTGGCTTCGACAAGAGTTAAACGGCAAAACTGTGTTGGTTAGGCCCTATGCCAGGGACCGATACGAGCGCGTCGTAAGTTTCGAGGTGCACACAACGCAATGGGAATGATGGAGGAGACTTTCTGACTTTGCTTTTTTTTTTTCTTTGGTTCTTGCGGTGCATTTAGGTTTCAATGGCGTGGTACCCTCGATCCTTGCCCCTTCTTCCCAAAAAGAATGTGAGCATTGAGATGCTGAAGCAAGGATACGCACAGATTTATCGGCAGGCTGGGTCCGAGTACGGAGGCCTGCTGAAGGAGTTCGAGAAGATCGAAGCCCATGCAAAGTAAGCGCGATGTCTTTATCAATTGGAGCAACTCGGTTCCTGCAGGGATTTTATAGCTGACAAAATATCTTTTTTTTTTTTCACCCCACTGCGGATAGGAGCCGCAAGATTGGGATCTGGTCCCAGAAGAACATGGTTAGCGCGGCTGATCACAAGAAACAACACCTTCGTGGAGGCGAATGATCCACTAATTAGATATTCAATGACCAAAAAAAAAAAAAAAAAAAAAAAAAAAAGTGACTTGTTTTCAATCGATGGTTCCTTGGAAGTGGAAGAGTACAACGTTTTCAAAGTTACATTATTGTTGCATCTACTTTGCATTCACAGCACTCGCCTACAAAAGCATGCCACATTCTAACAACACAATGACAACGCCAGTACCATTACCCAGTCTGAAGGATATCATTGGCGACCTTTCAACACTCCGGGCGGGCTCCATCTCACTCTCACAGCCACGCGACGGTGCAGACCTGTTGGGCGAGGGTACGACACGCACTAGGCGACCTCGCTTTGTCTGATCGGGATCAACGTATCATACTCACTCGCAGCGCGTTTTGATCACACTAGATATCAAGACCGACGTGACCGCAACGATATCCAGTCTAGAGAAACTCGAGAAATTCAAGGCGTCGACAGAAAAGAGTCAGCGCGAGGAAGGTGTTGTCGAGAACGGCTTCGAAGTTGCGGCAGACTTTCTAAAGATGCAGCAGCAACTCTCTGTCTCCAAACAGGAAATGAATACGTTGCATGAACGTATGGCTGGACTCGAAAAGGAGCTCACAGAGGTCCGGGAGCTCATCGCATTTAATCCCATCAAATAATAAACGACGGCCATCAGGATGTTGTTATACAGCTTTCCCATTCTTTGGGCCCTTGTTTTGTCTATATGTCTCCGCACCACTCTACGTAATTACAAGAAGCTGATGCCCAGACCCAACTGCCATCCTCTGGCGAGAGCGTCTGTCTTGGTTGCCATCAAGGGCAACGCAAAGTTGAGTTCTATGCGGACTTGGGGGTGGCGGTAGACGATACCAGCTCCAACAGAGACACTGGGAGCCTTGGTCAAATCATCGACAGTCTTCATCGCAGACTGGCCGGGTTCAACGCTGACCAAAGTACCTGCGTTGGCAAAGAAGTGGGCCTTGAATGAATCGTGCTTGGCAAGGCCGGGGAATGGCGTCAATAAGCTGACGCCAGCCGACATGTAGGCATCACCTCCGAGAGAATCCTCTGCATGCGGATGAAATTAAATGAAGAATATTTGAGTTATAGATTTGTGCCATGTGTATCCCATAAGACGATAAACCTCGGTGAATGTTTCCGTTACCTCCTTCACGAGGACCAAGACCATTGGACCTGAAGCCACGAACAGACATAGGTCCTCCAAGGAAGAATCGATCCGAAATCTTGGACCGCTTGCCGTTCAACGAGTGCAAGTAACCAGATTTGACAGTTGCAGAAACAATCTAGTTATGGCGTATACGAATCGAAATGTTCAGTCGGATTGCCGCTTGTTTCCAATTCGAACGTTTGCGAGCAGAGAGACAGACAGCGTATCCATACATATCCAGTGTCGTTGGAGCGAGCGACCTGAGCCTCAATTTCCTGGCGCAAGTGGTTGACATCTCCTCCCAATCCAGCGTATTCCTGAATGACACGCACAAAGTGACCTGTGGACGGCATGAGAGGTTCGTCTCTCATATCGTGGACCCACATGTGGGTCAGGGCAGACTTCAAGCTATGGCCACACTGTTCCCGGATACTACACAACAGCAACGATGAAGTGTGAATGAGACTGAGGCTGAGCTTTGTTCTCCATCTTGCCATCCATTGATATTAGGTAACATACCTAAGTGATGCTTTGTCTGCGGGGCGGCAAACTTCTCTCCAGTGACCCTCATATGCGAATTCGTGGTAGCCGAGAGCAGAAAGTGTCTACAGCGCAAAGTTAGACCAGGGCATGATGAGATAATGATCTAGAGTCAAATGACGATAATGTGACCTGAGGAGATCATTCTTACGCTGTACTTCAAGGAGCCTCCCTTCAGTTCTTCCTCGTATGAACTCCACTGGGTATTGTTCCTGGCCTGGCTGAATAGGTTAAAGGACAGGTTCTTATCGGGGTCGGCGAGCAACGGGGTTGCAAGCGAGAACTAAAAGTGGGAATGACAGCTGGTTGGTCAACAGACTGTTCATATAACGGGCCATATCCCATGCATTGTGCCTTCTGAAAAGGGTTTTTTTTATCGTACCTGGAAAGCTGAGGATGTGCGTGTTCCGAATGCCATGCTGGTGCTCAAAGTCTCGGCACCGCCAAACACGTTCTTGAGAGTCATTGCACCGTACTAAGTAACGAATGTTAGGAATAAAGCCGGTTAGTTGTCTGGAGCGATGGAATCAAGAGCAAGCGCTGGTGCTCGAGTCAGTTGATGCCAAATAGAGCGTACCATGCTGGCTTCGGCATTTCCAGCCTCAGTTCCTGTTCTGATCTGAAGGCGGCTGCTTTCTTTCACCCAGATACCCAGATCCACAAGGTCCTTGCGGTCCTTCAACCAGGGGTCGCTAGGGCTATCCAGCTGCAACTTGATGTCCTCAAAGATCCCGAAGCGCTCCATCCTGCGAACAGCTTGTCGACTCAGACCAATGACTTCATGCAGGGACCGTGCTTCGAAGGCTGGCTGAAGGATGCGATGCATGAACGACTCTCTGGTTTTGCCAGTGCCATGGACTGTGATCTTGCGAAGCTTCATAGGATCATGACGAATGTTTTCGACCTAGACATCCGGAAATCAATTGA
Source organism: Dissophora ornata (assembly GCA_025201705.1). Classification (NCBI taxonomy): domain Eukaryota; kingdom Fungi; phylum Mortierellomycota; class Mortierellomycetes; order Mortierellales; family Mortierellaceae; genus Dissophora; species Dissophora ornata. The sequence goes on along the minus strand of MU616728.1, from coordinate 8,522 downwards.
GCGAAGCGAGAGTTGAACAGCATTAGTCAGACAACTGACACAGGTGAAGATGATATAAGATATCTGAAGGAGATACATATCCAGATAGTTGAATAGTTGCTGTCTATGAATCGGACAGATGCATTACCAGGCCCTGGATTTTGCGAGCAGCCTCCTCAAACTCCTGCTGGCGCTTTCTGTGAGCGGCCAACTCCTCCTGAGTTGGTTGATTCTAATGAGCACACGGGAATACGAGGCGCAGGTTATTAGGATAACGCGTCTGGTTATCATTCGGGAATAAGCCCATGAGTCATTCCGAGGAGTAGGGCGACGACAGGTCCGGGGTTGACAATGTGCTTACAGCAGCCATGGTGGAATGGCGTAGGATAGAAGGGAGAGTTGGGATAGATTAGGGAGAGAAGCGAGCTGACAGCAGATGGACTCTGTGCGATCCCAGAACGCGAAAGTGAGGTTGCTGTTCGGGCGCAACGGTCGTTTGCAGGCGAGAGACTGTTTACGGTGGAAGTTATGCTGAGCCACCAAATCTGTCGCATGCCTTTAGTGCGGTGCAGTGCATCAATTCATGTTCTCCGTGGGCACGCGCTTCCTCCGAGGCAGCGACAAGACGCCAGTCCAAGGTGCACCGGGCACGGCCTGTGCCTCTTTCTTGCAGCCCTGGCGGTCGTGTGATGGCTCAGCAAGGCCAGCAGGAGGGGGGAGAGAGAGAGAACAGAGAGAGAGGGAGAAGGACGCAGCAGAACAAACAGGGGTGAGAGTCTAGTTGCATTTGTACTCGCGAGTCCAAGAAGCTCCAGCGCCCGCTATCCCACCATCCGCATCCGCGCATATCACGATATCACGTGGCTTCCATGGAGTCCAAGGCTCGGTTTGTCTGGCACAAGGTCCGCTGCCTCCACCATCCTTGCTTCTACTCTCCATCATCGCATTTGAAACCATCCCAAACTGCAGAACGCATCTCAAGAGGTAAACCAATGGATTAATACACCCATACTCCTCCCTTCAATGTCTTCGTGCTTCCTCTTGCAGCCTTCAAGGCTTGCTTGTTATTTCTAACATGCCAAAGAGAAAGACCGCATGCCGGCTTCTCATTTGGGCATTTATGGTTGAGTTCAGTGTCTGCGGCCCTTTAAAACCACCTGTTACTTGTTTGTTTTCCTTTTCATTTGTGGATATCAACCAATACAGAATTCACACCTTTTGTCTGCCAATATCCAGTCTCGTTTTCTGCCTTGTTCAACCACTTCTTCTATAACTCTCCTGCTCACCCGCTCACTCTTCGTATTAACCACAGATGTCAGCACTTCAACTTACCGAATTTGTGAAACGCCCGGGCGTCGGCAAGAAAGGGCGCGCCATCGCCGTGAAAGCAAACTTCTTTGAAGTCAAGAAGCTGCCCGACACCGTGGTGTTCCACTATGATGTCACCGTGACCCCAGATGTTCCTCCTCCAGTGAACAGGAAGATATACGAGCAGTTCATCGCCACGTACGGCAACAAGGAGCTGGGAGGTGGCCGTCCAGTCTACGACGGCCGAAAGAGCCTGTTCTCGCCTAGAGATTTGAAGTTCGACAGCAAGACTTTCGATGTAAGTGTTCGACCACGTCGACTACATAGTTCAAATTGATAAACCGAAAGGCCTACCGCTCATCGGAACAATCACGTCTCAAAAATAGATTACTCTCGCCACCGATGTGCAGCCCAACTCGACACGCCCAGCTCCCGTATTCAAGATGAAGATTAAGAAGGTCGCGACTGTGAACCTCGAGGAGCTCCACCGCTTCCTGCAGGGCAAGTCGGCCCTCTCCAATAATGTCCTAACAGGCATCCAAACATTGGACGTCCTGATTAGGCACAAACCCGCGCTGTTGTATTCGACCATCGGTCGATCATTCTTCACCCCAGACGGCAAGCAGCCCTTAGCCGGCTGCCTTGATGTGTGGCGAGGCTTCTACCAGTCGGCGCGCCCGACTGCTGGTGAGCCCTTGATGCTCGCCATGACTATACAAATTCAAGTTTTGAGAACATCCGTCATCCTAACAATTTTTTTTTTGCATCGCCAGGGAAAATGATGATTAACGTGGATATCTCCGCCACGGCCTTTTTTCAGTCGGGTTCCCTTCTGGAGATGATTATTAAGATCCTCAAGCTGCGCGGCCCAGGTAAGGCTGTGTGTCACTCTGCATAAATATGCTGATGTATTCATGATTTGCAAAGCCAATGATGGACCAGATTTTAATAATGTGTGTTTGTGGTTCTTATTCTGCGGTCTGATCTTTACGCACTCTGATTCTAGACGACCTCGCTCGCGCGCCCAAAACGGTCTGGCCAAAGGTCGAAAAGGTGATTAAAGGTCTCCGTATCACCGTGAAGCACCGCGAGAGATCCAAAAGATCGTACAAGATCTTTAAGCTGACCCCCAAATCAGCCAAAGAGACCAAGTTCAAGGTTGAAACCACGAAGCCCGATGGCAAGACCACTTCGGTCGAAACAAGCATCGAAGCGTACATGAAGCAGACGTACGATATAAGACTTCAGTACCCGAACCTGCCCTGCGTATCTATCGGCAAGACGGCGATTCTCCCGCTCGAGCTGTGCTCTGTTGTCGAGGGACAGCGCTACCAGAAGAAACTGGATGAGTTCCAGACAGCAGATATGATCAAATTTACCTGCCAGCCGCCGCACATTCGGGCTAACATCATCAAGGATGGACTCCGTATCCTCAACTACGACAACAATGAGTTTTTGAAGGACTTTGGAATGAAGATTTCCAATGAGATGGCAACAGTGAAAGGGCGAGTCCTCGATGCACCTACCATTCACTACCACCCATCCTCCAAGGACGCCAACTTCGTTCCCCGAGATGGTGCTTGGAATCTTATGGGCAAGAAGGTTGCACAAGGCACCACTCTCAACTCCTGGGGGGTTATTGTCTTCTCCAACGAAAACGCCGTCCCCATGGCGCAAGTGAAGGGGTTTGTTCGCGAACTCGTGAATACATGCACAGACACTGGCATGAACATTCCAAACAAGACACCTCAAATTCTTTATGCCAACCCGCATGGTGACATCGAGCGCTCGTTAAACCAACTGTTCCAACGCGTGGGCAGTACGGTCAGTGTCCGGCCACAGCTTCTTGTGTGTATTTTACCCAACACTGGCGTGCCGCTGTATGCGGAAATTAAGCGTGTCACAGACACGGTAATTGGCGTCTCCTCGCAGTGTATTCAGATGAAGCACACCCGCGAGCCCAAGAAGCAATATTGCGCCAACGTCTGCCTGAAGATGAACGTAAAGCTTGGAGGCATGAACTCGCATCTTTCCCCTACTGCGATTCCTTTCTTAAGCCAGAAGCCGACTATCTTACTAGGTGCTGACGTTTCACACCCCGGGCCAGGTATTTTCTTCTCTTTGCAATATGAAAGAAACAGTCAGTTCGATAGATTTCTTACCACCATACCATCTATTTGTAATTAGGTGACCAAGTGCGTCCCTCGATTGCTTCACTGGTCGGATCCATGGATGCTAAAGCCTCGCGATATGCTGCTGCTATCCGTATACAGGAAGCTAGGATGGAGAGCATTGCTGAGCTTGCTGATATGACGGTGCAACTACTCAAAATCTTCTATCAGACGTACGCCTAAGCTCGCTTTTGGAAGACTTAGTATTTGGCGCGTATCGTCTTCCTAACTATTGTTATTCTCTACTGTAATAACTAGGTGTGGAAGAAAGCCCGAGAGGATTTTGTTCTATCGCGATGGAGTTTCGGAGGGTCAATTTAAGGAGGTTCTGGATAACGAGGTTGCAGCATTGAAGAAGGCGTGTACGCAACTGGAGGCGAACTATAAACCCCTGATCACATTTGTGGTAGTACAGAAGCGTCACCATGCACGCTTCTTCCCCATGAACAGGAACGATGGCGACAGGGGTGGAAATTGCAAGCCAGGACTTGTGGTTGATACTGACATTGTGCACCCGTTTGAGTTTGACTTCTATTTGCAGAGTCATGCCGGTCTATTGGGCACCTCTCGCCCCGCACATTATTGTGTGCTGTACGATGACAATAAGTTCCAGTCGGACGAACTTCAGAGCATGACGTACAATCTGTGTCATCTGTATGCAAGATGCACGAGAACGGTGTCGATGGTGCCTCCTGCCTACTACGCGCACATTGTAGCCGCACGCGCTCGATTCCATGCCAAAGGCGAGCAATTCAGCGACACCGCATCGTCCGAGTCGGGCGTAGGCGCGGCAGGCTCTTTCTCGGATGTGAAGACTGAGTTGTCGAAGGGTAAGAAATTACAAAACAACTTCGCCAATGCGCCTTTTTTTTTTTTTTTGTTCGCGTAATGTATGGTACTGACTTTGTGATAAATGTCTGTTTTGTATTTCAGTGATGTGGTTTATGTAAAGTGCACCAGCATTCATCAAGACGACGATTCCCGTTATATCAACAACCACGCAGCAGCACTGGCAACAGCAGCCACAAAATCAATCCAACGCAATACTTGATCAATATCTATAGCAGTGACAAAGTCGATATCGCAAACAACCCCGCGCTATTTACAACTGGTATCAAAGATTGACATCCGTACACCCCCAGAGCAATAAACCTTTGCGAAGAAATGTAAAAGATTGACTACAACTACAAAGTCCTATGCCTTTCGGAAGATAATGAAGATAAAGGAATCTGTGGCTGTAAATAGTGGATCTACAGAGCACAGATCGGATAAGATGCAAGTTTAAATATGAGCAAACGTTGGATGAGCGCTCTTTGGACTATGGACAAGACGCCTGACGACAGATCCATAGCAAAATAATCAGCTCCACTCTCCTGCGCATCTGCGTATACTGTGAACAGCGCTGAGGCAAGGACGACAGGCGAAATAAAAGCGAGGGCTGGGATTCACGCCTGTAGATCGGATCCTTCTTTTGGGGAAAAAAGGCTATCAAAAAATCAACAATTAGTCACAAGTCACTGGCGAGCCTAACCCGAGATTTCGCCTAATCTCTCACGCACTGATGAGGCAATGATTGATTATTGTTGATTGTCTACATGATCGATATCCGCTTCCTCTTCTTTCTTTCTTCTCGTTCCTCGTTCCTCTTCTCTCTCCACTCTTAACTTGCCTATCTCGTCCGGCTCTCGTCATGTCCCTGCTTGCCACAACCGCCCGCCGCGCCTTCCCTTCCCTGTCCAGGGCCGCGACCTTGGCCTCTGTCAACTCACAGGCAGTCCGCGCATGCAAGTCCCCACCTCGATCGCAGTTTTTATAACTCACAAGGTGGACCTTCATGCGATTCACTCTGCGCCTTTCTTTAACACATCATACTGTTCCCAACCTGTTATTAGATTCAAAGGATGCACGCATTCAGGTCGCAAATCCTGTGGTGGATCTCGATGGTGACGAAATGACACGCATCATTTGGCATTCCATCAAGGAGAAGGTAGAGCCTGAGCTATGGATACAACGAGCAGCTAGGAGGAAGCGGATAGAAAGCACAATTGAACGTAGCGCAAAATCCCGCTGGCATTTTCTCAAGGAATATCCAACTGATCACTGCAATACTTTTTCTTGTACATCTTGCAACATAACGGATTTTAATAGCTGATCCTCCCCCATGTCAACCTCGACATCAAGTACTACGATCTCGGCATGGAGTATCGTGAGAAGGTAGCGTTTCTTCTCTGCACGAGGTCATGCAGTCGCAGTTGCCCTTCTATCATCACACTGAGACGACGTATTCGTTTCTTTTTAAACAAAATACTTAGACGAATGACCAAGTGACGATCGATGCTGCGGAGGCAATCTTGAAGTACAACGTGGGAATCAAGTGCGCCACTATTACCCCTGACGAGCAGCGTGTCAAAGAATTCAACTTGTCCAAGATGTACAAGTCCCCCAATGGCACGATCCGTAACATCCTCAACGGAACCGTCTTCAGGGAGCCAATCTTGCTCAAGAGCGTGCCCAAGATTGTCCCTGGTTGGGAGAAGCCCATCGTCATTGGACGTCACGCCTTTGGTGACCAGGTAAATGGATATACCACAACTATGCAGTCTAGCGATGACACTCAAGGCCAAAATGGACTCATCTATGGACTTTGAAATGGCGACCTTGAACACGGATATAGTACAAGGCTACGGACTTTGTTGCCGAGGGTCCCGGTCGCTTCGAGATGAGCTTCACACCTAAGAACGGAGGCGAGGTCAAGAAGTGGGTTGTCTACGACTTTGATGGTGCTGGTGTTGGAATGGCCATGTATAACACGGACGAGGTAACGTATATCAATAATTATACATCTTGATACGATATGTGTTATCTATCTCCGGAAGAGAAGTTGTTTAACCATCGCTCTTAAAATCGGGTATGTTATAGTCGATCATTGGATTTGCCCACAGCTGCTTCAAGATGGCTTTGACCAAGAACATGCCTCTGTACCTCAGCACAAAGAACACCATCTTGAAGAAGTATGATGGACGCTTCAAGGACATCTTCGAGGACATTTTCCAGAAGTAAGGAGCTGTGACTTTTTGATTTTAGGAGATAAAGCTGGTGGAGGCGGCTGCTAATTTCTTTGTCCTTCCCGGCTATACAATTGAAACAGGTCTTACAAGAAGGAATTCGAGGATAAGAAGATCTGGTATGAGCACCGTTTGATCGACGACATGGTCGCTCAGGGTCTCAAGTCCTCTGGTGGATTCGTCTGGGCCTGCAAGAACTACGATGGAGATGTCCAGTCCGACATTGTCGCTCAGGGCTACGGTTCCTTGGGTCTGATGACCTCGGTCCTGATCACACCCGATGGCAAGACCCTCGAGTCCGAGGCTGCCCATGGCACTGTCACCCGTCACTACCGCGAGCACCAGAAGGGTCGCGAGACTTCGACCAACCCGATTGCGTCGATCTTTGCCTGGACCCGTGGTTTGGCGCATCGCGCACGCCTGGATCAGAACGAGGCATTGCTCAAGTTCTCGCTGGATCTGGAGAAGGCTTGCACTGACACTGTGGATGTGTCAGGTATTATGACCAAGGACCTGGCATTAGCGATCCACGGAAGCAAGTTGGAGAGGAAGCATTATGCTACCACGAGCGAGTTCATGGAGGCAATTACCCAGAACTTGAACAAGGCTCGCGGCCATTAAAACAGATATATAGAAAACGAGTCAACACGGCCGTGCTTTAGCTGCGATGGTCGTTTTTTTTTCCATGTAATTATTTTCGAATACATAAAGTTCTTGTTTTTTGTTTTTCATTTATTGTAACCGCTGATTGTTAGTGTCTCGGGAGACTTGGGGCTGAACGAACTCATGGATTTGATGGAGATTAGTACAATCTGCGGGCATTAGCACTGAAGGCGGAGCACCTGTAGGACGAGACAGACATGCAAGGATACAAGTATTTACTCTGTATCTCCAGTCCACCTGTCAGTAGCGGGGATATTCGTTTTGGAAGGACGCTCCCATGGGTGATCGCGGCCTACATATTGAAGCTGCTGCCGGAAGATGAATTGGCGTCATGGCCTAGAGACAGTACATCAGGCACGACGTCGACTCTATGAACAATTAGGACAGCTTTCTCGGCTTCAGGAACTCACACTCACATTTCCTGGATAATAATTACCTAGGAGGCCATGATCTTTGGTCTCGGACAGCGTCTAGAGTCTCTGGCGGGACTTGAGAATCTTGTCGGTTTGAAAGCTCAATGTTTGCGAGAATTCTTTTCGCTTATGGATTTAGAATAGGGGTGATCGACCATTGGCTAGTGCTAAGGTATTTGGATCAACGTTCAGCCGAGCCGATAACCATGCGGTATTAATTCTCAAGTTTAATAGCAGACGTGGCGAGAGAGACTGCAGTAAGGGCATTAAAGAAGGCGAAGACGCATATGAGATAATAGCGATGCAGGAACTAAGGCGCAAGAGACTTCGGATAGAATTCAAGGTGTGGAACGATCCATGAGCAATATGGTGCATGCTTGATAGAGAGCAGTTTCTGTACCGTGGATTATCATGATTGTTGTTCTGGCTGGTCCGAGCGATGGAATGTGGAGCGATTGGAGATGTACTGTACGAGGACGAGTTCGCGCGATTCCTGTAGACAAATAAAATTATAATGAAAATCATCATAATTATGCCATGGCATCATATCTCAAAACTTGTCAACTACGCCAATTGAGGTGTGTTTGTCATCGCGGTTAAAGAGATGGTGGGGAGGAGAATTCAATTCACTCCACCCACTGCGCAAGACACGTTTTTTTTTGTACATATTTTTTTCAAGGGTCCTGTCATTTTTGTCCAGGTCAGGCTATTGCCCTGAACTGCGCTCCTGGAAAAGTCTGTTGATGATAATTGGGAAATGCAACAAAAAAAAAAAAGCATGGGCTGCATGCATCTGCAACAACAAAGAAATGCACGCGGAACGCAAAACCCCAGTTTGTTGTTGGTTGGTTTTGTAAATGCGGTTGATTCGTGCATCCCGGACAGATACCCCAGGATATATCTATCATATGATGTAACTGAAA
>MU616727.1:25149-48771 GCA_025201705.1 Dissophora ornata | reverse complement strand
AGACAGACAAACAAAAAAAAAAAGGGCGGGCGAACTGTGCATAAAGACACAGGCACACGGGCACAGTTGCTTCGCTACTCAGAATGTGTTGTTGGAATGAGAAGACTTACCACACCGAGATCAATGATGTTGCCTCGCTGGATGAACTGCATGAAGTTATGCCACACGCCCGACTCCTTGACACGCTCGCGAATTCCTGGCATGGTGAATGTAAATGGGTAGTTTTCTTAGTGCGGAAATGGGGAGGTGTGTGTGCGGTTAAGTGTTCGCAGTATGGAAGAAGGGAGTGAGGCAAAAAAAGTCTAGAAAGAGAAGAAGAGGAGAGGAAGAAGAAGAAAAAAACTCCTGCGGACTTTATGTGCGCGTAAAGTGAGATGGTGTGATTAAGAGAGAGAGCTTGTTGGCAGAGGAGCTAGGATCGATGGTACGGGTTGAGGAAGGGGGGGGCGGGGATGCCTTTTTCCCACCCAAGGATGGAAACCATTTCGCGCCCCCTTGCGACACAGAAACGCGTCAGAAAAAAAAACTTTGTGTTCAAATCGCCTCCTTCGCGGGAGGTCAGTTGTTTGCCCTTGACAAAAAAGCAGGGAGGAAAGCAACAACAATAGTGCAAGTAATCATCATCACCTATCAACTGACATCGGGCTATTGTATGTGGTTGTGGAAACGAAGCTTATAGACTATGTAGTTAGACCAAGAAGCATGCAGAAGATGGTGGTTTCAATTGATACTTTCATCTCGATCATTCATGTGTATGCGATATCTGCAAAAAAAAGATGCTGACATGGTTGACATCCTAAGGTTTTCGTTATTTCATCTGATCATGTAAGCGGAGGGTTTGGATAAAGTTTTTTGAGTTTGCGAGCGGCTATTGTTTATTAGTGTACCAACACCTCTACGCGTTGTGGCCCTCGTTCATTCCAGGTGAAACGCCACCAACATTCGAGTGCACTGGAGTTGTCGGCAAAGGCGCGGCATACGGCTGCGGTTGGTAGTATTGTTGCTGTGGCTGTGGCTGGTAGTACTGCTGTTGCTGCGGCTGCAAATCAATCTTCTGGGCTCCGTCTGATGCAGAAGTTGCTCCAGTCATTAACGGCTGTTGCTGCTGCTGAGGATAATAAAACGGTTGCGGTGAAACCATACCCGGCTGCTGTTGTTGGTACTGCGGGTATACCCCTGGCTGTGCCTGGTCCGGACTCACGACCACGATATTGGCCTCCGTTCCATATCCATACCGCCCGTAAGTCTGCTGACTGCCTGGCTGCAACGGCCCAGTCTTCAGCGTCACAGCCAACTCAAGAATGGCAAAGAAACCCGTGATGACGCATATAAAGGTGAAGGCCCAGTAGATGTAGCATGGCGGGTATGAGGGGTCGCAAGTGAAGGCGCTGCCCGTTGGGTAGTATTGGACCGCACCCACGATACTTCTGATGCTGATGTAGAGGATGAAGACGGAGAGGAAGAGCATAAAGAAAGCTCGGAGGACCTTGTGCAAATAGGGCTTCCCTTTGAGGGCGTATATGTAGGAGAAGAAGATGAGGACGCTCAGGACGATGTTGCACCAGTCTTCCGGAGCCATCGGGACACTATAATTCAGAGCGATGTAGAGGTGGGACCAGTAGCCGTAAAATACGGCCATTGTTATCACCATCAAGGTCGAGAGGATAATGAGCCATATCCTAAGCCGGCGAAGTGCGTTTGTCGACATGGTGATAACGACTACGCAGCAATGTAGTTGATGTTGGATATCACCGGGAGATGGTGTATGAGGGGCACTAAGAAGGAAGTGGAAAAAGGCAGGAGCGTTGACAAGGCAACGAGGAAAGGGAAAAGGGAAATAAGGACTTGCAGGGAGCGATAATTTAAGCATCAATAAGCACAAGGCAAGTTGCAGCTCCGCATGCATGCTCTCAACGGACAGACACGCCGCTCTGTGGGTTGTTGCAGGTGTATTCAGTCTAGGCAACCTAATGGGTACACCCTATCGACTTTTCCCTTCTCTTCCGCTTTGATTTGTGCTAGGCTAAAAAACATTGCCAACAAAAAGAAGTGTGCGTGCAAGTGTCCGAGCACTGCCTTTAGGAACCCCTCTCCCTGAGCAGGTCCAAGTCTACGTGAGCATGCTCCAACCGATACTTTCTCTGTGCAAGTTGCAAGTCTTAGCTTTAGTTTTACATCGCCTTTGATTGTTGCAATGCGCAGAACGTATAAAATAAACTAGCATATCGCAGCACTTACGCGTTTTGATCGTGTCATTAGAGGACGGTACATGAACTCCATGTCCTCCAGCTTCACTGTTGCTTGGTCTGCCGCAGAAACTGACATATCGCGGTTGAGGCGGTGCTCTTGAACCTGGCTTGGTGGCGATGTAGACGGTGGTTCATGAGGAAACAGGCCCGTTGGCGGCATGAGAAGTCGACGCTTTGAACCAGATTTCTGTCTGGGCTCGAACAACCCGCCTGATATTAACAAAGCGTCATCTTCGCAGCTGTCCTCATCCTCAGGATGACTATCGCAATCACAATTGATGACCTCCATGCCGCCTAAGCTACTGTCGTCGTACGCGCAGGGAATGGCGGGCCACTCGCACTCAGGATTTGACTCATCGGTGTGGATCACCTCGTTCAACGCCGACGAGATCTCATTTACCCTGGTTGCCTGGTCCCTGTCCGTAGAGGATTCTCTTGAGGGATCCCTGGAGGCTATCGCTGGATCTTGCAATGCAAAAACTGGCGGAGTTTGTTTGATGTGATCTTTAGTGCAACTGCTCACCTTCAAACTATTCAGGGCACCAGTCTGCTTCAAGATTGCTCGATTTTGCTATGAGGCACCAAATATGGTTAAAACACCAAGGGTTTTTCCACCATCTCGAGCTAGAGGACTCTGTGCGAATTAGCGACAATAGCGCATACCTCTGCCACCATTGTCAGCATCTGCGACTGGAGAGCAACGACCGATTTCAAGTCCTTCATCCCTTCCACAAAAATGGTCTCGACACCCTTCTTCCAACTGCCCAGCTCTTCACGTAACGTCCTAATATGAGCCTCCTGGAACTCTTGGAATTGGTGCTTCGCTGCGTCGACGACAATCATGATCTCTTGCTCACATGCCTCCGTAAACCTCTTACCTTCTCCGCTCAAAAACGCCGCAACCTTCTCTTCGACCTTGCTCTCGAAGATGGATGAAACGCTGTCATCTTTGCATGGTTTACTCTCGGCCATTCGTCTTTGGAAATCTTCAAAGCAACGCTGAACGCTGTCGAGCGCAGTGTCAAATGATGAGATCCGGTCTAACAGTAATCGAAGCTCTCGGGATTGCGAGAAAAGATTCGCCGAGAGCGAGTTGAATGTAGCCACTCGTGAGCTGGCAGGGTTCTCGACGTCTTCGGGGACGCTGGCCGGCGCGCCCGCGATTGCATTGTTGTTCATGATGCCACCAGGTACGATGGTAGGAACAATAGGTTCTTTGGAGATATAGGCTCTCAAGTACGAAGGAATCGAAATATTCGCGGACGATCTTCCCGACGTGGAAGAAACGGGTGCTGCAGTTATAGGTGCCACTAACTGACCGTATGCTGACGGCGTAAGCACCGGCTGCTGTGCTGAGGCTATTAATGTTGATCGTGGCATGATCTGAGGTAGAGCAGATCCACCCCTTGTTTCTGCTTGAACGCTCGATGCAGAATCTGCGAGACTTGGTTGCGCAAAGGCATTCATCGTGGAATAAGAACTCTGTCCAGGTACGGGAGCAGGACTTATTCCAGATTCGGCACATGAAGGAAGGTGGTTGCTCCGCCAGCCCTGACATGTAGGGAACTGAGGCATTTCAAGGCTAGGCAGCATGCTTTGATTATAAATCGATGGATCCGGCACTGGCTGTTGTTGTATTGGTATTGTGAACGAGGGGCGAGGGACGACTTGTAGGGGCCTCGGTCCCGCAGAATACTGCTGATTCATTGCTGGGGAGGTGTTAGGAGTGACGAGCAAGCTGAGCTGGAGACGGTGGAAACGGCGGAGGAGAGGAAGAGGAAAAGGAGCGAAAAAGGAATAAAAATGGGCGCAATTATGCTGAGAAATGCTTGGCTGCCCCACGCCACCAAACTTATTTATCTCCTGGCGCAAAGCTAAAGCTGCTCTTCCCAACACTCGTAGATATTGTAGGATCAACTTGCTTTATTCGTCAAATAACGATAAACACTTGGGAAGGAGGAGGTTGGCGTGAGACTAAAAAGGTCATGGTATAAGGCTGTGCTGCCCCAGGCTCGCGACAGTGTATTTCCGCCCCTGCCCGTAGTCTAAGTGAGCTGTCAGAGATGACGCGTGAAACCATTTTTTTTGGAGGTTCTGTCTGTAACGGTTCTTCCTTAATTCCTGCACCCAGGGCAATGATATTCAACTTCTGACTTGTCGTAGCTATTTGACAGCCAAAAAAAAAAAAGAAACAGGCGATGATTACTCCATTCTCTTCCGACCTGCTCCCAACAGGAATTCACTCTAAACAAATCTCTCAGACCAAATTCCCTGTTACGACCTTTACCTCGGCACACAACACGAACGGCAAAAAAATTCCTGGCAGGCAGTGCAATGGACCGCGCAGAACTGGCATTGGGGTCGCTGACAAAACGTACATGGCCCAATGACTGCCTGGTGCCGATCCCGCATCCCTGGGATCCGGTTCGTTTCGCAACCATTAATTTCTCCTGCACAGTCTGCAAACGACATGTGTATCGTCTGCTGATGATGTTGTACTGTTCCTGGGTGTGGTGCTAAAGGCTGTTGGCTCTTTCCAAACATGAAGAGTCGCCTCATAGCCTCGGCGGGACTTTCTTTTGGCTGTTGCTGAAGAGATACTGATTGTTGCGGTTGTTGTTGACTATAAGCCTGTTGTTGCGATTGATGTTGCATTTGTTCGTGGTATTGCCTCTGCCTTTCCTCCTCCAATAAGCGCTTCTGGCCCTCAATCATCAGTGTCATTGTTCTATCTGCAAAATATGTCGAGAAAGCACAGTTGAACGAAAAAAACGACATTAGCTACTCGGCTAAGTCCTGCAAGACTGGCAAGGTTAAACCGCTTTTTTTTTCTTTATACTTTATTCCGGATTTACCGTATACGATCTCCTCCTCAAGACCAATCCCTGTCCGGGTCTTCATTACTAGCGGCGAGATATCTTCATGGGAGCTCTTTCGTTTGAGAGAACCACCGGCCTGTTGAGCTCCTTGTGACGACCACAGGTCCGGATATTGTAATGAACCGTTAAAGGTGAATGAAGTGTTATGGTTCATCACTGCGGTTGAGGCTGAGCTTGGGACTGAGATGGATGTTGATCTGGAATGGCGACGACGGTAGGATGTGCTTGAATGATGGATGCATTCGAAACGAAAGAAGCGCGCTTTGTGTTGAACGAATTGGAGCCGTGGCTTGTATTGCCGCCCTAATTCCTGGTGGAGGAGTGCATAAACAGGGATCTGAAAAAAAAAACGCGTCAGTGGGGCGGACAAATCAACGGACCCGCAATTTGAACACAAAGCAATTGACTGTCGCTTTACATCTTTGAGTTGTTGTAGCCTGAGAGATACGCATCTTCCATTGCAGACTGGGTGACCGAGGAGTCTGTTCGAACAAACGAGGCAAAAAACACGGATAAGTTTTTTATGCGTCCATTTTCTGCGACGTCTGGGTTGCAGACACGGAGGGGGCCTCTCCTTACCTGATAAATCGCTAAACGACGATCCCACCGAGTTTTGCGCACTCGATTTCCGGGAGTTTGGCCCTGACCTCTCTGGGCTTACTTTGGACGGCAGCTCACCTAGTATCGGATATCAAAACTACATCAGCATCCTCGATCTATCTGTCTCTTGTGGCACAAAATAGGTCAAAGATTAAATCGATAGATGACAACATACCATCACGGCCCAGTCCCCGTAACCGACTTGGACCCACAGTCTCCTTAAACCGAATACCCCTCACTCTATGATCGTCATCGTCGTCCCCTCCATCATGCTGTAAGATCTCCTCCAGAGTTCTGGTCCCAAGACTCGCTAGCTCATCATCCAGCTGAAATGGCATCCTATCTCCTGACGCGGTCCTTCGTTGGTATCCATCATCTACAGTGGACTTCGAGAGAATTCCCGATGCTGCCGCACCGCCACTGGGCAAGAAAGCCAATACATCTTCCAGATGAAGTTGCTTGATCCGCTCACTCAGTGGGCCCGACTCGTCCTGACTTTCAGCATCGTCATCCTTGTCCGTGTGGTCGTCATCAACATCGTCGTCTTCGTCATCGTCATGGGGACGGTGATCATTCTGAGAGTAATATGGATTCTGATCTGCAAATCCCAGTCCATACACGCTTTGATGTTGCTGTGCAAAAGGGGACTGATTAAAAGCCCCACGACTAATCATGTCGATAGTGTGCATGTTTTCTGCGCGCTGCTGGCCTCGTGAAATAGAGTCATTCGATGACAGTTGATTGAAAAATGAAGTCTCTTCAAAGATCTGGGAGGTGCTGTTGCTTTGAGAATAAGGCGTCGAGGCAGTTGATACGGTCGAGGAGCGTTCTGTGTCCTGGAAAACAGAAGGGTTCCCTTGGTCAGTCGCCAATCGTCCTGGAGAATTCTTCGCACTCTGCGTTGCTGATAACAATATAGATCCTGATGCTGAATTGGGATTGAGAAGTCGTGTAGAAGCCGAAATGGTAGCGTAGTGGAATGGATGTGCTGGCTCAGTGATTCGTCGACTATGACTTGCCTCTGTCGACAAAGAGCTCTCATCCCTTGGTGATGTCGGGAGTGTAGAGATAACGTTGTTAAATCGTCGATCTGAGGCTGCTCCAATAAGTTGCGATCCTCGAGTGGATCGTGGTTGGGATTGCCCCCGATTCGAGAGCACCCCAGAGTTGTAAACATTAGTTTCTGTGGCAATGCTACGTAAAGACGGCGATGGCGAAGATGGCTGCATTGGACGGATGGTCGAGGCCGAAGAGGACATGGAAGCAGGTCGTGCTGACGAAGGGAACGTCGAGATACTTCCTGAAAGGGAAGGGCTCGCATGTGCCTTTGACGTTGCCTCATGTGCCTGATTGTTGTTGGGGCTGGGGCTATTTCCAGACACTCCAGCAGAGGCTCCCCCATCTCTCCTGTGTGCCGATCGATAGTCCTTCTCGTCTAACTGGCCTAGTGCAGTGGCGAATGGCTGGTCCGAGAATGGGCTGTCTCGTGTTGGTTGCGATCCTGGAGAGAAAGATAGCGGCGGCTGTGTAGGCGAGCCACCGTCAAGCGATGTAGTGACAGTTCCTGGTCCAATGACGCCTCGACTTGCTGTCCGTGAGGCAGTGTTCAGTTGCGATGTGAAATCCTGCTGCTCGCCGAGGCGATGTAGGTCTTGCAGCTGGTTCTGGTATAGGAATGTGGCATGTCTGATAAGAAATGGCACAGGAACGTTGCCCAGCTGTCGAGACACCGCGTTCCCTATTCATAGCGGTGAGTGCTGGTTAAGATTATTTCTTGAAAATAAGGAATAGCACGGTTCCTAGTCGGTCCCTAGGCTTTGTCTCTTACAGTCCACCAGCGATGGTTTTGTCTGTCCAATGATTTGCCAGAGTGTCTTCTCCATTGTCTCTGTCCATTGCACCTAATGGGGGTGAACAAATCGCTCAGTTAGACAATGCCTCACACCTCAACGACTGCGTATTCTTCCTAGAGCCTTTGTCATAGAATGGGTAGTGTCCACACCGGCTGGGTATCGGCATAGCCCTCGGGCCGCGCGTAGGGAAGCCTTATAATAACGTGAATGGGTTCCTCGGATGTGTCCATGGTGAAAACGATGGGTGCTGCGATAAACAAGACGGACAGGAGGCTATGAATATGTGTGTGCACACTCCGTGGATCAATTTATTGGGTCAATCACAAAAAGGCAAATCTGGAAGCATTGAGGTGTGTATCCGTGCAAATAAGGATTACAGGTATATGAAATCAAGGGAACTTTGAAAAGACGATGACAAGATGCAAAAAGTTGTCTGGATACGCCATATTCTGTGCAAACCACAGCGCATTGACATCTAAGCTGGGGGTAATGCCATGGATCATAACCGATGCCGCGTCTTGACGGCTATCGCTGCTCTCCAGCGGGAATAGATCCGGCAATGCGATGTTCAAGATCTGTCTCAGTGTACGCGGTTGATCTTTGAAAACCTCGACGAGCTGTTAGTGTATGATTTCTCAAGAAAACAAAGCGTCCAGGATAGAAGACAAAAATCATTGATCAGTGCTGCGTTCGCCCTCACCTTGCTCATCCATCGGCGACACTGGTTCTTGCACAACAGGGCAGTTCTCTGGCAGGTAGATTCTGATCGGGAGATTCCTGGCTATAGTGCCGTCGTTCAGCACCAGCTTCTGGTTCATTCCCCAAAACAGATCGTAGCTATCTAGAAACAAGGAAAAGTTGAAAAGCATCAGCAGGCCATCTCCTGAAGACCTCTCAATAATCTGTTCCGTCGTGCAGGGTGTCCTTACTCGACCACAGTCCATCCCACAGTTGTGTCTGATCCGACTTCGACATGTTCATGACTTTTTTCGTCGTTCCATTACGTAGATAGTCCGCCTGGAAAGTGAGAACCGTCGAGTAAGCTATGACAGTATTAAGACCACACGTTTCTTTCATTATGTACTCTTCAACTTGCCTCTTTGATCATGGACATGAAGTAGTCTTGGCAGCTATCCGATGAGAGGCTCTTTATTAACTTGTCACTCGGAAAGTCCTCAAAGTGCATCGTGACCTTCCAGGGCAAGGGCTGCACCCCTCCTGCGCCCTGTACTGCTTCTGCTTGCAGGACATGGATGTCATACAAAAGCCCGATAGGGTAGTGCCTTTCAAGTGCAGTTGAAGTAGAGTATTGATAGTTGTCAGGGGAAAGAACATAAAGTCGTGTTACATGAGCAAGAGAACGCAACGTCACTTACCACTTCAAAGGTATTCCCTCGTACTCGTACCACACTTCCGAGTCATCACTTGTAAGTTGAGCGTGTCTGGCTGAGATGTGATTGCGTGCCTGGCCTGTGAGGATCGGCAAGTAGGAGCATCGCGGCGCCTCGATCTAAGGAGCAGGGAGAATGTGTATGATGAATTTATGTATACAAGTCGTGTCAACAGCGGGGAAATATAATACGACACATACCAGCAAGGGCTCAATGTGCTTGAGGCTATATCCTGTCACTTCCGCCAGATCCCAGGAAAGCTGGATTGGAATCGATCCCTCCCAGATGACCCTCGCGATAGGGTTATGCGGAGCATTGCTGGTCGTTGTTGCTGGTCGTGGCGTCATATTAGTTGGCTTGATAATGGAGAGATACTGCTTGTTTTAGTAGACTGTTGTGTTTTGAGAAGATGGGCAAAGTACGGAGCGTATTTATACTGCCGGTTTAGCGCGTTAATGCATTAGAAGCTTACAAGAAGCGACAACCTTATAGTGAGCATGGCGATCGACGTTCCGCAGATTCCCTCTCTTTGTGCAACAGCCCATCCACTCTCTCTCTCTCTCTTGACTCACTGGGTCATTCCATTATTCCATTTAAAGAGAGAGGGGGCTCTCTGGATCGTGACCCATGGAAGGGATCAGTCGAATATGTTAGCCGTCGATTTCTACCATTGGCTCCTTCGTCTATTTTCTACTTTTGGTTATTACGTCCTGTTAGGCATCCGTCTTGGCGCTCGCCTTCGGAGAACGCTTTGTCAAGCAACTTTCTTTGCGCCCTAGCTTTAGTCTTTCGACTCTCTCCCTCTTTTCCGTGTTAATATCGATGCTCAGTATAGCAGCGCTCAGCCTCACCATGCGTCATTCGAAAGTCGATTTACCTCTTGAGGAAGCTCTCTGCAGCGGCCAGGGTCTTCATAAATCGAATTGGCAATGGATATCCCCCCAGTCTGATTCTGTCTACCTCAGACCTGTTGCCCTCCAGACTGTGACCCAGGCTGGACCGAGGCAAGTCGAAAAAAGAGTGGATCAGCTGGTCTGTGCTCTCATGTGGATGGATCGATGACGAAGATTGCAAGTCAAGCTGCTGGACAAAACTTGCGTTTTTTTTTGTTAACAGGATTGACGCGGGAAAGAGACTTGTGGTCCACCTGATATAATGTTGTATTAACGACTTGTGGTCCATACATGCGCAGCATACATAAGAGGGCGCTGTGCACTAAAAAGTGTATTTTGCACAGTCAAAATATAAAAAGCCTGGGATTCGTGTGTTCCAAGAAAGGGCATTTATCACAAGAGGAGCGCGCACCATGCTTGCAGCAGAGAAATCCAACACCATCGCTCGTCCTGTCTTATCCTGATAGTGCAACAGGCATGAACCCCTTCCTTGCAAAGAGGTGCCAGCTGATAATTCTGTTAGACAACAAAAGAACCTTTTTTTTTTTTGGCTCAAAAAGCTGCGGCCAAGTTCCTAAAATGTTCATGTCTGCGGTCGGTCCGCGGATTATTTCTCGATTTATATGCCATGAGATCCTGACGAACAATTCTCTAACCCCTTGGGCGCAGTCGTTCAGCGTCATCCCTTTTATTTGGTTTACCGCTTTTGAAATGCA
This sequence comes from Dissophora ornata, assembly GCA_025201705.1. Lineage (NCBI taxonomy): Eukaryota > Fungi > Mortierellomycota > Mortierellomycetes > Mortierellales > Mortierellaceae > Dissophora > Dissophora ornata. The sequence goes on along the minus strand of MU616727.1, from coordinate 38,190 downwards.
AGCTGAGGCCGCATCTTGACTACCACCTCCTTTTCTTGCCTTTGCGCTGCATCTTGAGAAATCATTGGTCGGAGCCACAATGTCTCCAACTCTGGCCAACACGACTCCCCTCGTTTTCTTTGCCCCGACAGCTGCTCCAGCGTGTCGACCACTCCAAAAAGACAGCTTGCCTTCGTAATCGCATACACTATGGTCTCCTCTTCCAGATATGCACTTGTGATATATCCCAGACTGGCTGCTTCCTTCGCCCTTGTCTCAGCAGCTAGATGTCTCCTCTGGTCTTCTAACTTGGCTTCTCGTGATTGCCTTAAACCTGCCATGACAATTTTCTCGCGCATCCTTTGCCACCTAGACTGTTGGTCTACGGGGAGTGTCGACATCCATTCCAAATCACGAACTTGAAGGATGCGACTACTCCCTGTGAGGATCGTTAGTCGCTCTAGGTCCTTCAACTGTGACAACAGACAGAGTCCGCTCTCCAGTGTCAATCGCAAATCGCATCGTTGGATACAGATATCTCGGAGACGTGGACAGCACCGAGCCAAGAAGGCGAATGCCATTCTAGAGACTTTATCTCCACAGTCGCCGTCCGGAGTCCCGAGCGATGCTTGTGAAGCTTGGATCGAGGCATGAAATGATTTCAGATTGCGACAAGCCCAAACTCTAGGTAAAACTGCGCTCTTCCTTCCCACGTCAAAATCCTGTTCGTTAAAAAACGCGTCCCTCGCTAGGAGATGTAGTAGGTTAGGCGCAGAGCAAAGAAACGAGTGAAGCTTGGCTGACCAGCTGTAGTCAGTGCGTACTCGAGCTTGCGGGATGGTCAGCTCCAAAGTCGTGAGGTGGTTGACTCTGGGAATAGGAAACTGTCGGGCCATCGTTGTGGACTGTTCCTGCGGGTTGAACTCCTGGACTAGAGTTCCCCAAGTCAAGAGGTTCGGGAATGCTCTCCAGATAGCCTGAAAGTCCTTGCGACCCATGTGTCGATGGTGTTCCGAAAAGTGGAGCGCGCAGATTCTTGGACAAGAGGCTGCGATATGCGTGAAGAACAGCCTTCGATCAATGGTCTGAGTCTGCACACTGGTGAATGCGGGAAGGATTCCAATGAGTCGAAGTTCTCTCAAATCGGAGCAGACATTCAGAAAACTCTTGAGATCGTCCAAGTCAACCAACATGGATTCGAGGGTCAATACGCGCAAACTCCTAGTCGAACTGGGCCATGGCCTGTCAAGAGGGTCCCTGCTCAACAAAGACCCAGCACACATAACAGGGTCATTCAGTCCAAGGGCTAATTCTTGGAGGTGGGGGAATGCAGAAAGCAATCGGCTGACGGGGATAGTCCACTGAGAATAGGCCCTGACATGGATAGACGTCAGGTTCTGAAGAGGGGCAAAGACCAGAGGCGAAAAGGACAGCTGGTGCGTATTAAAGTCGATCACGGTCAGAGTCCGTATCTGTCTCTGCTCCTTGTGAGGAAGCGCGGTGATCCGCTTTGCTAAAGCAAGGACAGCCTCATCACCACAATGTAGTTGAAAATTGCAGTTGAGTGCACGGAGTGTCCCTTGACGCTGCCTGAAGATGTCTTCTTGCGCCTTTGTGTTCTGAGTGTCCCATTGAGCGGTGTGGACTATAAGGCCGAGGCTGACAGAGCGCCAGAGCTTGCACACCTGGCTTGCACCGAAGAGCAGCTGTGACCGATTGAGGAACGAGAATACGCATTCGACAATCTCTGGGATATCTAATGGGCACAGTCGGCGCCGGGGTATCAAAGCCGAGTTGCTTTCACCAAATATCTTCATCCAATATATATTGTTACTCCAGTGACAGCAAGTATGGGGAGATGGAGTCAATGAGGAATGAGTTGCATCTGATTGGATTGTCGTTCAGGATGTGACAGAAAGGGGACCAAAGCGCGCTCTTGCTGCGTGTGGATGCAGTCTGCAAGACATTACTAGACAGCATGCGACGTGAATTATGCACTCTACTTTAGTCTCTGGTTTACATATCGCATACACTATCGACTATTGCTGGTCCCAGCACAGGGTCGTGCTAGTACCACCACCCTTGCTTGCTGGCAATCTGCGTTTGAGCACCTTGCGAAGGCTCTATGATACTGATCACCTGATGCATAGGCGGCGAAAAAAGGACGCGTAAGCGTTTCTTGCGGCTGTGTCGGAAAGATGCTCCTAGAAGGATTGTGTCGATGGTTCCATTGCTGGGCGGGACGATACCTGTAACAATGGCCCTGACATGGCGGCGATAAGCACAACAACATGTACGAAACAATAGGAGCCGCCGCACGCAGCAGTGCGGTACCATCATCCGTAGTTATTCAGGGTGCAAAATTGCTAACAAAGTGATGTGATCCTGCTTGCAGCAATATACAGAGCAGGCCCAACAGTCGTGTAGTTCTCCGATGGTTGCAGGTATCTCAATAGTGGTAGTGTCAGAGGCAGCAAGGCAGCACCGCCAACGAGTCCCACGGGTGTCCAGACTCCAGAGAGCACCCCGCCTCGGTCGGTTGAGCCGAGCGTGTTCACAACGTCCACAGTCTTGGCTCTGCTGTATTGTTCTGGAAATAAAACAATTGAGTTTAGTCTTTTTTTTTTTTCTTTTGTTCCCCATCATTTCGCTTCTTCCTCTTCTTTCCTTCTTCGTCATTTTCCTCTTCCTTCCTCCTTTCCTCCTTTCCTCCCTTCCCCTTGGCAACCACAACTCCATCACTACTCGCATTGTTACACTCACCTAGACACACTTGATCCCTACTGCTTATCCCGTACCTCTCTGGCATCATGGCCAACTCCAATCCGCCCTACGACGACTTTCTGGATATGGAACTACTTGAGAACATATCCAACACCGATATGTTCTCGTTTTACTTCAATAACGACGGCTTGAGTGCTGCTCCGCTAGACCTATCCGACCTCAACCCGCTAAGCAACCTTGACACCACCATCGATCCACTGGCCACCCCTGAGAGCAGCGCCACTGACACTACTATCGTCACCGACAACACTGACACCAAGAAACAGGAGCTCGATATCCAGCTTTTGCTCGTAACGAACCGCCAGCTACAACTTCAGCTCCAGCAACAGCAGTTGCTGAATCAACTGCACCAAGAAAAAGAAAAGACTCGGCAGATGGTGGCAACAGACATTGCAGCCACAACGAGCATCGATAACAGCGCCATTGTAGCGCAGCTGATCAGCGCCAGCACACCCACTGCCATCCCCCAAACAGCAGTAGCGGCTATCACACCAGAGACACCGACAGCGCCCCTATCACGGCCAGCTGCTCTAGAATCTAGCGCCATGTCGACCACAACTGCAGCTGCAGCAGCAGATGCGCAGAGTAAGCGCCAGTCCCACGACGCCACGATATAAGTGTGCTCCATGCAAGAATTCCTCGATTCTAACATTTTCGTTTGCCACCAAATTTCGATTTTGCGAAAAGTCGCTGTTCTCATTGACACATCAAAGACCGCCGCCGCTGTTACGGCCGCTGCAGTAGCAGCAACAATTGACAGCCCTGTCACTCCCGTCACAACGGCCACAGCTCCCGCATCCACATCGGCAAAGCGACCAAGCCCGGAGCCCACTCCTGCTGCTAAAAAGGTTGCCAAGACAGAGGCCACATCTGCCCAAAAATCATTGCCTGCGCCCAGCTCATTCAAATCATCTGATTCCCCGGCTTCTATTGCCTCCCTTGCATCGCCCGTCAACACCACGCTCTCGGCTGCAACCCTTCAATTCCTTTTGCAGCAACAGATGCAAACTCCATTAGTTCCTCAACTCTTCACTGGCAAGTTAACACGAGAGGAAATCGAGGAGACTCTTGCGCGGTTACTGGATTCAACAAAGCACCTTCTTCTGGACTCTCAAGAATCTGCTGACAATCAAGAATCTGCCGACAATCAAGAGTCTGCCGACGAAGAAGACTCCCCACCTGCCGAAAAGAGCAGTGATCAACCTACAGGGCAGACTCATGGCTTGAAGACACAGCCGGGAATCAAGACGGATGACATTCCATCCTCGTCTGACTTGAAAAAGATGACATCCAAGGAGCGAAGGCAACTTCGCAACAAAGTTTCCGCAAGGAACTTCCGGGTCAGGAGAAAAGGTGAGTGGGACGGATACTATTGCGTTTTTGAGTTGTTTTCATGTGGAGGCGCAAGATGGGACTTAACTAACAGGCAATATATGATTTAAACGCCAATAGAGTACATTGGTCAGTTGGAGGAACAGGTGGAGCAACATAAGACAGAGGCGCGGCACTTACGGGAGGCTGTGACAATTGTTCACGAGGAGAATAAGAGACTCAAAGAAGAATTAGAGGATGTCAGGCGTCAGCTATCTCAGGCAACGATCGCCAGTGCTTCATCTACCATTGCTCCTCAGCAAACAATCGCAACCCCCTCGACGACGCTCTCAAGCGAAAATCAGTCCTTGTTGACATCGATTCTCACTCGCTCGGCCTTCAGCGCCAATGGCAAGAGCAATGTCACACTCACTATGCCTCGGGCCCAGTCGCCAATTCCTAGGCCCAACCTTAACAAGGACGTACCCAATTCATCATCCATCAGTGGGAATTCATGGAGGGACAAGAACCCAGTTTTTATCCACACGACACTCGTTCCCGAGATTTACGTTGGCAGCCAGTTTCAATTCGGCGAAAAGGCTGCCTGGTCCAAGGAAGATGACTTGTGGGATCGTCCTTGGTTGAACGTGGAACGGACGCCAAAGGAGCTGGAAAGGCTGGAGAGGAACCCATTTTTGGTGTCTGGCGTTATGTATGAGTTGATGCAGACGTTTGCGGCAGCGTCCCTGAGCACGATGTCATCGCCCGAGATCGAAAGTCTTTCCAGTGCACTCATAAAATATGAGACCCGAGCGACTGTCCAGGACTATGAGAATGACAAACGAATGTGGGAGGCGCTCGAGTGGCAGATGCAACAGGATCTGTGTGCACGAGTACAGGCAATGGCTAATATTTCGCGCAAGATTGACTTGGATAAGGACGATTTGCCAGAAGAGATCTTTCAAATGCTGTTCGGTTCAAAATCGACTGCTACCTCATCCACACCATCTTCGCCAGTGCCGACATTTGTACAGAACCAGGAGGACCCTAACATGCTAGAATGGTTATACGAGTCCATGGTGGCGCGTGTTGTCGATCTAGATTTGCAGAGCTGTCTGGATCAGCAGGCGTATCAGCCCTTCTCTGAAGTCCAGTACGCATAGAGATATCTCAAAGTATCTCGAAGCATCTCAAAGCACCCCGTTTAGCATATATCCACTCTTCCTATTCTTTTTTCGCTGTAGACCATCTTTTGTAATATCGCTTTGTAAATCATGAAATAAACAAACCCATCTGTGATGCAATGATCTGTCTATAGTCATTAGAGGAAGCTATTCTTCTCCAGAACACGTTCTACGACGACTGGTTGCGCAATCTCATCAAGACTCGTTGCTTGAATCAGGAACATGTCTGCGCCACCGGGAAAAGCCCTCCGGAAGAAACCCTTGCTTGCAGAATAGAGCATCTTTTGCTTGATCGGGGCTTTCTCAGGGAACCATGCCATAAAGCACAATGTGCGGGGTACATTCTTCTCCAGGAGGGAAGGGCTATCAGAAGAATCGAGCGAATATACAATCCAACGGCAATGTTGCGGTGGTAGCTGCAGTGTCATGTCTTCGTAGGTGGCACCAGGACTTGCGACGTGATCCACAGCGGAGGCTAGGAAGTCGTCGGTCATTCGGAAAATGATATATTTGGGAGCTGTCTCAGAAGGACCGGTTGAGAGGGCGGTGAATACTTGAAGGCATTCCTCGGGAACGTCGACTCCTTTTGCCATGGGTGAATGTGAGGAATGGGTATTGTGTGGGGAAGCGAAGCAATATTAATATTCTATTTGTACCGAGATCGACACAGAGAAAATTGCCACACGTGTCGTGGACATGAAAAAAACTTGCAACACATTGCGAACCCACATCCCATGGATCACATGCAGCGAGATCCTTTACATCTCCCCGAAATCTTGATCCTGATTGGCCGACATCTCTGCCAGAACGATCTCGCAACATGCATCCGTGTGTCCCATTCATGGCACAGCGCAATGGCACCCCTTCTCTGGACCAGCGTCTCTCTCGGCCTTGAGACCAATGTTCCTTCCGCCCAGGTCTCCCTCTACCCGGAACCGCAGGCCGTAATCAGGAACATTCATCGTATCCATTCCCTGGAACTCGCCGGTCCGTCCATGTCTGTGTATTTGCAATCAATAGCCCCCCAGTTGAGCAACCAGCTCGTCCATCTATCTGTCACCTATTACTCGCCGTATGTGAACCGATTGCTGGTTCAGAACTCCAGGTCTCTTCGCTCGTTCACCTGCCTCGACTTCATCGCGCCACAGCCGCAACAACTTCTGCTAGACGGACCTTCTGCTTTGCAGATTCAAGAAGCAACAACAATGTGGACGACTCTATCAAGCCTCGCTCATCTTGACACCCTTAGCCTGACCCATGTCCTAGTCTACGAGAGGCACCATGAGATGTTTTTCAAGATCTGCAGGCAATTGACCAGTCTAACTCTCGAAAGAGGAAAGATATTTAACATGTACCCGCCTAACAAGCAGCCATTCCCGAAGATGAAACGCCTGCAGCTGAAGAGAAATTCGGTCGCGGTCCATGATCAACCGCGATTCATTATGCAGTGTCCAAATCTGGAGCACCTTGCTTGGACGCCGATCCACAGCATGCCTTTCACCTCCTTGGTGTTTCATCTCACGACCCTACCCAGGGGTGAGCCTTGCCGGATAGCGTCCTTGGATTTCACAAATACAGATCTGGCGGATAAGGACTTTGCATTGGTTCTATCGTGCATACCTACGCTCCGTCGCCTAATTGCAATTGAATCGCCGTTTGCAGAGATGTGCTGCCTGCAGGTCGTGTACTTTATGTCAGAGACCCTGGAGGAGCTTGATCTCAGAAACTGTGTGTCTGTTACGAGCGCCTTCATTCAGTTGATTTTGTTGACTTGCAAGCGCATGAAGCGGTTTCGGGCGGATCAGCTCGACGCAGGGATCATGGTTGCTCGTCCTGCAGATTACAAAACGACATCCTCGTCGCAGCTGCAAACATCTGAGGAAGCACGTTCTTGGATTTCATCCATAAGAAACGCGTCTGCTGCTATATCATCACCACCATCATCTTCCTCTCATCAGATATCAGAGATGACAAGCCCGCATATGGACTGGACTTGGGCATGTACGGGATTGGAGGAACTCGAGTTGACATTTCGTGAACTGGGGAACTATGGAGATTCAGTGACCGATGTGCTTTTCGATCAACTAGCTGCCTTGACTCAGCTTCAGAAATTAGTTCTTGGCTGGCATCATGACTCGTCAAAGAAAAAAGGGCTCCTCCCTGAGCCCTTGTTGGACACACAGTTAGCGACCTTGGATCTAAGCTTGAGATGCGGCGGGTTGTCCAAGCTGAGGACTTTGACCAACCTCCGAGACTTTGATGTGCAGCATGTTGATCTCATGGCGATGACAATCGAGGACGTGCTATGGATGGGCGAGCATTGGAAGTCGCTGAGAAGACTCCGTGGAGCGCTGACTGCAGACAAAACTGAGGAAGACAGGATTAGAGCAGCCCTGGCGAAAGACTATCTGCATATCACGCTCCTGTAGAGAGAGAATGAAATAAAAGTGTATCCTCTTGTGGCGTAAATGTTGCATTTTGTTTGTTCGGTCAGGACTTTGTCATACATGACCTCAATTATTATTTGGTCGATTGCTTTGATGGCAGGACAATGCCGAGGGCAAGAGGCGAGGCTGCACGAGGTTGGGAAAAGACCGGAAGACTGTACTTTTTCAAAGAGAGCCCATGATAAGTTACACGAGGGCAGGGTGCGAGGCAACAGAAAAAAAAAGTTCTTCGACGATGGGGAAAAATGTCTCTTTCATCCCCTTCTCCCACTTTTCTAGTGCGAAACCCACGACAAGTCAATCCCGCGGAGACTGTTACATATCTTTCTCGAATATCCTTCTTTCTATCTTCACTTTGTATCTCACGCCCGCCGACAGGACTTGATTAAGCACAGTGCAGCAGCAAGTCATAGGTAATCCGCAATGACATATTCCTGTCCGTTCCTGGATCAGGCTACTCGAGCCAGTGATTGTTTTAGAACGGCTGCGGTCAGAGTGTACGTAGTTTAGGAGAATGGGTATATGTGTGCGGTGGATAATGACTCTTTATGTTTGATAACAGTCATCTCTGCTAGAAGTGACGAACGTTACTTTGCTCAACGACTTTGCTGCATCGGTCCTGTGCCTACCGTGAGGTGAGCCACTCCCTGGCGAACATTGAAGCACACCATAGGCATCTGTAAAATGAGCCTCAGAGCTGCACCATATCCTTTACTGCATACAAATCCATATCGCAGTCGTATTCATCAAGTGTTCAGTGCGCTCTCTGGTTACTCCAGACTTCAGGCGCTTGACATCAGAGTTGCTAATACTACAATCAAATCTATTCTCGGATAGTTAGGAACACGAGCAAAAAAAGAGTAGAAAAGGAACAAGCAAGTGGGCTATCAGAGATTGATATGCTCAGTAGTCCATTTTCACCATGGAGAAGTGTTCTCGCGCCAGAAACGGCGTTGGATTTGGCCAATCTCCATTTGGAGAATGCGCGCAAAGCAACAAGTCCAGAACTAACTCTGCCGTTATGCAACGATGCAGAAACAGCCTTGGCTCGCATAAGAACATCTGCGAAAAAGACCTATGTTTTGTCCTCACGCGCTGAGGATCGAGCCCTGTGCAATGAGATTGCGACCACTTATTTTGAGCTTGGCCAACTGTTGGAGGGCTTGGGGCGTCACACCAAAGCACAAGCCAGCTACAAGAATGAACAAAAATGGGGGTATGTAAGCAAGCGACAACAATATCCTTGATCGGACACTCAAGACTCGTATATCTAACCGTACTACGATTTTGCAAATTCAATATATACAGAGGACGTGATCAGTTGCCGAGACAATCGTCCTCTTGCTCTAACAACGTCAACTCGCCTCCCGCCACAAGCTGCTCTGCAGATCCCTCTTCAAGTCCCATCGTAGAACCTGCTGCATATTCGTCCGTTGTTCACGCTGTCTCCCCTGTGTCCCCTCCTCCTCCTCTTCGTTCTCGGATCCAGAATAGCTCAAGTCACGACATTGCAGTATTCCCTTCGCACATTTTTGCAAAGGATATGGATCAGCCTCCTGACATAAACAAATTGCCAAAAGTCGATGGGCGTCTCGAGAACACAGCCCAGCTCGTTCATTGCCTTGCCATTTTGCAGCCTAAGCAATTCAACGAGGACGTACTCGATCAATCGGAGAGTGACTGGCTAAAGGCCATTGAACTCAATTCAGACGAGCATGGAAGGTTGAAGATGCTGGCGATCAACATACTCAAGGAATTCACTCACGATGAACTCAAGGATGCGAATGTTGTCGCAGAAGTCGTGTGCTTGGTCCCAGTTCTCGAGAAACACGAACTTCAAAAATTACTCTAGCAGTTGTTCTATGGCATCGAGAGATCAGAGTTGCTGGATTTCGATCTACTCGAGGGACTGGCACAGCTGGTCAAACGATCTTGTCTCGGTCACCTTAACGCCGACAATCTGGTCAAAATACTGGAGCTCATCAGTAGGCGCCTAAGAGGAACTCACGAGCAGTCGCCAGATTACATCAACCAATTAACGTCGACGGTTTCACGCGTGTTGGATGCCATGGCCGATACCAATGTCAAGGGTCTAGATCGCGAAAAGCTCCACGCGCCTCTCGCAGCCTATTTGCATAAGCTTGAAGGAGACAATGACCCGCACCTGGTCTATCAAGCAGCCTACGCCTCTCAGGCATTGCTCTACGTCCCAGATGATGAAACACCCTGGCAAGCGACGCAGCGGCGCACAGGAAAAGTGGTCAAGGGAGTTGCGGGGTTGGTGAGCGCAGCGAGAGGCTTGGACCTCAACCAGCTTGTGGAAGGCTTGAGCCATATTCAAGAAGGGCTTGCTGGAGCGGCCGAGGTCTTTGCAGTAGCCAAAAGCGCGTATGAGGGCGTTAGCGCTCTAGCTGAAAGCGGACAACAGTTTCTAGAGTGTCTCAAGGAAGGGTTGAGTTTTAGTCGCAAAAGTGCCTGGTATCCGGCATTGCGTGGTGCAGATGTCTTGCTTCGAAATGGTCAGCTTATCGAGTTCAAGAGACTGGTCTGTGAAGCACCTTGCCGTCGGGATCCCGCCTTTCAATGGGGATTATGTCAGCGTCTCGGAGAGCTCGCCTCCAATGATCAATGCAATGACGACTCTCGTGCAAGCGCTATTGCATTTCTAGGAGAGATGTATCGAAACGACAAAGCCTGGGGCCGCTATGCCAACACCAAGCAGTTGATACTCGATATTCTGATGCAGCTTTCAGCCTCATCCGAAAGAGAAACGCAAGGTATGAGGGGGAGAGAGAAGATAGTGAGGAAGACTATTGGAAGCGTTGCAATGGCTACTGTTATGTGGTGAAATACTAACATATCAGTTTATTCAAATCCTACAGCAGCCAAAGCGCTGCTCCAGGAGTTCGAAACGAACGGGGACGAGAAGAAGCAAGCACTCTACCGAGTGTGTCTAGAGGGAGGTCCAGGCCCACATACATTAAAAGTCGTCTTGCCTTCGCTGTTGTCAAAGTCCCTGCTAGACCGCGTCCAAAAAAAAAATCTAGACGCCGAAACCCGTTTGCGCCAACTCAAAGTTCGACGATTAGAAGAGAGAAGTAGATCTGTGTATATTTCTCCACAAGCCAAGACCAGCCTGAAAGCCAGCGACGACACCCTTTTCCCTTTGAAGGATAAAGTCAAGGAGTTCCTTGGGAGTGAGAGGAAGGTGTTTTTGGTGCAAGGCGATTCTGGAGCGGGTAAATCAACCTTCAATCAGGAGCTCGAATGCGATCTATGGCGCAATTACAACAAAAATGTTGGCCGGATCCCACTCTTTATCACATTGGCAGCTATCCCGAATCCCGAGCATAATTTAGTGGCCAAACAACTGCAGGACGAAGGGTTCACTGAGCATCAAATACAAGAACTGAAGGGCCACCGCGAGTTCATCTTGATTTGCGACGGGTATGATGAGAGTCGACAGACGCACAACTTGTACAAGAGCAATCGGCTGAATTTACAAGGAGGATGGCGCGCTCAAATGGTGATTAGTTGCCGCAGTGAGTACCTTGGCTCCGACTATCGGGATCTATTCCAACCAATAGACCGTAACCAACAAACAGGGTCGGTCTTGTTTCAAGAGGCGGTTATTGCACCGTTTACTAAGGATCAGATTCAGGATTACGTTGAGCAGTTTGTGTCCATCGAGTATCCACAGTGGCAGACCGACGACTACTTGCAAGCACTTGATCGGATTCCGGGATTGAGGGAGCTGGTAATGAACCCATTTATGTTGACCTTGTCGTTGCAAGTTTTGCCAGGCATGGTGGATCCAGGGCAAAATCTCTCAGCGGCTCGTATCACTAGAGTCGCACTGTATGACCAGTTTGTAGATCAATGGCTAGAGCGAGGGAAAAAACGACTAATCGAGAAGGTGGGCGACATAGACGACAGAAGAGCATTCAAAAGATTGTTGGATGAAGGGTTCACACAGAGAGGCATTGTGTATCTGAAAGACTTGGCGAGGGCTATCTTCCAGAATCAATCGGGTAGTTCTGTGGTTGAGTATTCGTCTTTCCGGGATCAAGGAACATGGAAAGAAGCGTTCTTTGGTCAAGAGGATGAGACGAGACTTTTACGTGAGGCCTGTCCTTTGAAGCGCAGCGGCAACCAGTACCGTTTTCTCCACCAATCACTTTTGGAGTACTGTTTGGCACGGGCGGTATTTGAACCACATAAGAAAGGGGAAGAAGGACCTAAGATGGCGGAGCCAACAGCAACAACGTCACATCGAGTAAAGGTCAATTCAGGTTTTGACTTTGAGAACCAAGGTGTTATTGAGGAAGTGGTTGGCGCCATTGGGTTGCCGGTACTCGAATCGCCTTTAGGGCGCAGGAGCTTTGTGGGCGAGCCGTCGATTCTGCGATTCTTGGCTGAACGTGCCCAACAAGAGCCTCTCTTCAAGAAACAGTTGCTAGCGGTAATCGAGCGATCGAAAGCAGAAACGACAGAGCCCGAGACGGTGGGCATAGCAGCATCCAATGCGATGACGATATTGATCAAGTCAGGGGAGCAGTTTAATGGAGTTGATTTACAAGGCATACGGATTCTAGGGGCGGATCTGAGTCATGGCGCATTTGAGTCAGCTCAGTTGCAGGGAGCTGATATGAGAAATGTGATTCTTCGAAATGCATCGCTTCTCAAAGCTAATTTAAGCGGGGCGCAGATGGCGGGAGTACAGTTCAGCGAATTGCCATTTCTCAAAGAAGAAGGTCAAGTGGATTGTTGCGCATATTCGCCAGACGGCGAAACATTCGCAGCTGGCCTTGGCAATGGCAACACCAGCATCTATACCACATCAGGCTGGGAAAAAATGAGGACGTTGAGTGGCCATAGTGACAGTGTTAGGAGCGTCGTGTATTCGCCAAAAGGAGATCGGATTGCGTCTGGCAGTTTCGACACTACAGTGCGGCTGTGGGATGTTGAAACCGGAGATTGCCGCCACACCTTGAGCGGCCATGCTGGCCATGTTAGGAGCGTCATGTATTCGCCAAAAGGAAATCAGATTGCGTCTGGCAGTGATGACAAGACAGTGCGACTGTGGGATGTTGAAACCGGAGATTGCCGCCACACGTTGAGCGGTCATGCTGACGCATCTGGAAGTATAGACAACACAGTGCGGCTGTGGGATGTTGTATCTGGAGATCGCCACTACAGCATCGGCCATAGTGGCAGTGTTGAGAGCGTCGTGTGTTCGCCAAAAGGAGGTCATATTGCATCTGCCAGTCAGGACATGACAGTGCAGCTGTGGGATGTTAAAACTGGAGATTGCCGCCACACCTTGAGCGGCCATA